>JAFJYG010000196.1:0-69076 GCA_017366145.1 Cadophora sp. M221 | reverse complement strand
GTACGGGGGGCGGGGTGGGGCCGGAATTTCGAGCAATGGTCTGTTGGTTTGGTTATCACATCAGAAAGTGATGGCGGGGAAAGCTGAAGAGGGGACCTATGGGCCGAGAATGGTCAGACCTTTTCCTATGCCGCAATGCTACTTTTTAATACATTTTGATGCCGGGGTCAGGGGCGATAGAGGATCATTCGTAAGCCTCTACTCTTTCCTGCTGATTCGTTGATTGTAGGTTTGATGCAGCGGTCTTGATCAGGGGAGACTGGAAAACGGTTCTGCTTCTGGACATATTCCGCTTCTTGTTGAATTTAAAACTTCGAGAAAGAATCCCACATTTGGTGAAACTTTTCCTTTCATTCTTCCACACACTAACGAAGTGACAATAGGCTATGGACCATGCCCGCAATTTAATTTTTTTTCGAGATCTAAACTTTATCAATTCCTCTCATGAACAGGGAGGTAAGATCGTGGAGAGAAGACTGTGGATCGAACCATTCCATGGAGGTCCCCGCAAGTGCTTATTTTGCCTGCATTCGTGGGGTTCGCTCAACTCAAAACTCGCTCCGAGTTTGACAGGCCTTGTTTGCAATTCCGGCGGCACAGTACGGGATGATTTCCCCCAGAGCCCTGATTATTAATTATTGTCTCTTTCTAGTCTGTCCGAACCGCCCAGTAAAAGCTTAGACTGTTTTATATCCAATCGGAATTCCAGATCTCCTAGCACCTGCTTTCACCAGCTTGCCAAGATGGCGTGACATGTGCGGGTGGCAAGGAACTCTTTCTCTTGGTAAATTTATTTTAGAAGCATATCTTACATTCCATGTCCAGCCCATTGCTACGGGACGGGACGGGAACAGCTAAAGGGAACAGCTACCAAGATTCGGAATTTTAATAGGATTCAAGAAATAAACATCCCACAAGGCCGACAACCAATGCACCGTAAGGCTGTAAAGAACAAAAAGCAATCGCAACAACTGATTTAATCAAAAGCACACTCCCAATGTCTCAGATACGTAGATACTATCTGGATGCCATACGTATCAATTCTGGAGTGGGTCAATTATTTGATGGGCCATCCAATCCTAGTGATGCAGCCGGATTTGGCTTCAATCACCGATTCGTATATTGACCCCAGTCTACTTGAAGTTTCTATATGAATCGCCAATCCGCCTCTAGCGAGCGCCATCAACTCTACGTGGCAGCCAGTTCTCGATATCCCGGACCTCGGATTCGCAGAATACCAGCTGACGATACGTTACACGCCAATTGAACTATTCATCGAGTAGATTCAGCATTATGCATCTTTCGTTTATTCTTTCAGTGGCACTTTTGGTGCTTGCCAAAGTCACCGATGCTGCTCCAACTGTGGCAGAGTCAAGTGACCTACTCGTCGCCAACACCTTAGAGAGTCGAACGGCCACACTTGTTAGAAAAGAGTGGTAGGTCTCACCTGTCAGCCCAGTATTGATCTTTCTACTTATTCCTGCATCTAGGAGAACTCTAACGAAAAACGAACGTCTCGCTTACATCAAGGCCTTCAAGTGTTTGCAGTCCGAGCCAGCTCGTTTCCAAAGCCTGTACCCCGGTTCCAGGACTCGCTATGATGACTACCAGGCCTTGCACATCGCAATGACTGAGAAAATTCACTTCACTGTAAGATAAACATCTCCCTTTTTTACATCTGTCTAATAGATGAACAGGGAATCTTTCTTCCGTGGCACAGACAATATGTTGCTCTCTTTGAGCAAGATCTGAGGCAGACGTGCGGCTACAACGGCGCGCAACCGTACTGGGGTCAGTGTGGTCTTCTCCAAAATCTGTAACATTGTTAACCTATGATACAGACTGGTCCAAGGATGCCGGGAGTTTGAATTCTTGGGCAAAGTCGCCTCTTTTTGACCCAGTCTATGGTTTTGGAGGTACGTTTTAACCGTTGAAGCGGATGGTTCAATTCGCGAGTTCTGACATTTTCACAGGAAACGGTGCATACATTGCAGATACCACTGGACTTACCATCACCTCAGCATTGGAGATCCCAGGACGAACTGGTGGAGGTGAGAGCGCAAATCCAAAGATGTGAATTCTGACTGACAAACTTTAGGCTGTGTGACTACTGGACCCTGGGCCAATTCAATCATTCCAATGGGACCTGGCAATAACCTCAGTTACAGCCCTCACTGCCTGCGAAGAGATTTCTCGCCAACTTTGGCAAATTTGAGACTGAACTCAAGCGTGCTTGCCTGGGTCCAACAAGCAAATGATTTTGCACTGTACGACAGACGTGTGCAGGCCATTGAACTCAATATTCCTGGCATTGCGACTCATGGGGGTGGCCATTTTAGTGTTGGTGGTGCAGTTGGTGAGGTACGTTGAGCAGATCTTTGTCTTGTTGATATGGATTTGTGACCGACTGACTGAAAAAAAAGATGTCGGAGATGTACTCTTCCCCAGGGGATCCCCTCTTCTGGATGCATCACGGCATGCTCGACAACATGTGGAACCAGTGGCAGCGATTGAGTGAGTTCAACATTTTCCTGAATCTTTGGTATTCCACTGCTGACTGACTATCCTCCAGATTGGTCGGTTCGGAAGTCCGATATCGCGGGTCCTGACACCATGTGGGCATACCCATATAACTACTTTGGGAATATCCCGTATACCAACATCACTCTGCAAACTCCACTTGCATTTGGGCCCTTGGGTTCAGCGGTTAACATTAGCCAGGTCATGGATATTTCGTGTGCACCGTTGGGAGCGTACACGTACGCTTAAAGAAAGCTAAAGGGCAGTCATGATGTGAAGAATGCGGAATGTATTAGACTTTGTGGAACGCAATAAGACTAATTAGACTATGACAACTCTCGGCTTTAGGTGGAAATAATTTCTTAGTTCTCGTACATCTTAAGAAGAGGGCTCAAGTGGATATTTCAAAGAAGGAAGTCATGCCTTGTATAGCAATCGTTAGATTCTTCTCGGCTAGATGAGAGTACACTCAGCAAAGGATTTCGACATGATAATTATTCTAGTAAAAGTCTTTACTCAAAGCTATTCATACTTCTCGGAATCTTGGGGTTCATACGTGGCGGAACGACTTTTTCTTTTGTTCTGATGTAAATAATACATAGACATGGATGGCATGGACGGCATGGACTGATGTCCTAGATTCCAAGCGGGACATAGAAGCACCTCATGTTGTTGACATTCGCTTCTAGTGAACCACAACAAATGGACAGGGGAAGCTGGCGTGTCACCAGATTTGAGCACTGATAATTGATTGGGCGGCTTTCCGTCCCAATTGCGGGGGAGGAGCAGATCCCCGCCCTGGCTAAAGTGCGGGGTAGTTCTTTCTCCAGCTCACCCCGCATTCCTTTGACGACTTCCCAATTGACCTCAGAGATACTCGTAGACTATATCCCACAGTATATACCTGACTATATCCAAAAACCTCACTTCTTCGAAAGAGAATCCACCCGAGGGACTCAGTGCCCAGTATCACACGAATATGTCGAAGGGAAAAGTCACCTACATCACTTACAATGCGGGCATCGATGGAAAACACCTCCACCTGGGCAACCTAGTTCACGACTTCAAGAACCCCAGTTTCTACGAACCTCACGTCGAGAAGGCCTATACTGAGTGAGCGAAGAAGCAATAAGTATATAAACAATTGGACTAATAGCATCTAGTATCCAAGACTCTCCTCCCGACTGGGCTAAGCTGACACAGCTGGGTAATTATGCCTTGACACTTGGAGCTGGCTCAGAACAAGGACACGATGCCAGCAACCCATCTACAGGATCTGCAGACGAGTCTGAAGGAGCAAGATACCGAGTAGCAGCAGCAGAGAAGACTACCAAAGTCGAGATCAAAGAGTAAGTGTTTCTCCCAACACTCACAGAAGACTTAGTTGCAAGCAACTCTAACTCTCGACTTCCCTTTCCAGCCCCGAGGAATTCTTCGAAGAAGTCACCCTCACGTCCCCCGAAGCGAAGAAATGGCTCTCCTCCCACCTCTCCGCCGCCGAAACCCTCGCGAAAGGCAATTCTGCCACCCGACCAGAGATCTGGATGCTCACAGGTCTCGTCCTCATGCAACACGCGACCTGGACTAGTCTGTCTAGCAAAGACTCAGGCTTCGTCGCAGGCGAAAAGGCACCCTTCGATCCTACTGGCGTCTCCAATATTCGTCGTCTATCCATAAGCGAGAATATCAAGCCGACTTTTGGCTTCCGCGCTGGTGATGAGAAGGAGAAACACGTCTCTGGCTCGGTCATACATGAGACGGGAAAATACCCCGGCACCCGGGGCTGGGCTGCGCAATGGCACAAGGTCGAGTTCCAGATTGGCGGAATGGAGAAGTGGAAGGAGGGCGTGAAGAGTTTGTTGAAATTGAAGGATGGCGTTGCGGTGGTTAGGATCAATGAGGATATTTATGCGAAGAATGATGAGGGGAAGAAGGTGGAGCTTGATGATGCTTACTGGGAGGCTTTCATTGATGCCACTGATGACTGAGTTTGGGCTCAGATCTGTGGAATTGATTAGGCTTGAGTGTGGGTATTATGAAAAGCCTCATCTCCTCAAATATTTGAGTGCTGAAAGGTGGATTTTCGTATTTATATTGTAGCTTTAAAGTTCAAGACGATCAATAATGCAATTTTCCTCATCAAATTGCAAGCATAATCCTTGAGTTGCAATTGTTTCTTTCTGTATTCATCAATTTACTTCACGCTCTCAATTAATGTAGGCTTTTGGTAGCCTTGTTCTGTTCAATATTCCCGCAGCCCCCGTTCCATTTCACAGACCCACCTTTCGCGCTTGAGAGGAAGAATGAACATTTATATCATTTGAAGCACTACTCACTATGCAACGTCGAACACATTATAATAAGCAAACACAACAACGCGAAATTCTGGAAGTTCGGGCCGCGACTCCACGACAATAAAGTACTAGCCAGCATATACTACAAATTTTAGAGCTGCAGTTGTCTCTCTTACAATTCTCTATGTGTTCATGCTGTGTGACACTGATCGAGGAAAGTTGTAGGAACGCGCTACTGTAGGAAGTTGCCAATCTTTTTTGTCTCTACTTCGGAGGTTAGAAGCCTCTCGTGACTTTAATTTATAGGACTTCAGTCACCTTCTGATAATTTTTTTTTTTTTAAATTCTAGGGTATTTAGAAGGCCTCTTCTGTTTTCCATTTAGCTCGCTTAGTTTGTCAATATAAGTCCCTACCTATTTTGAGTCGACATTTCTCGCTTATCGTTCTCCCTCCCACGTCCACCCGGAGTTCCACCAGTGCACGTTGCGTATTTCTGGATTGAAAAATCCAAGATTTCCCGAGGAGTTTGATAAGAGGGAGGAAACTTGGCTGTTTCATATTAGTTGAACTTGAAAATATATACTTGCAGCTCAGCTGGTTGGTCGCTATTTGAAATCTCCAATAACAAATTGTACTGCCGCCAGTCGATTCTTTCGCTCGCAAACAGAATGCATATCTAAAATATCTATCAGCAAGAAAGTCGCGGTCATTCGTATTCGGTTATAACCAACTTTATGTCACTATCCCAAACGGGGTTTCCATGCGAGGTCTAACCCTAGTTTCACACCCGCTTTTGCGATCCCCTGATCTGCGAACTAGGACTTGGCGCTCGCGCTCGCAAGGAACTCACTCGCTTAGGTTGTTTGTTGTCAACCCCTCTTCCTAACTACAACCACAAATGCGCGCGTGCATGGTCTGATGTCCGATGTTTTATGTCTGATGGTTGAGATGGCAGCGGGCTGGGCTGTTCATTCCATTTCCCGATGTGATGTCACATGCGCACCGCGGTGAACTTATTGTGCATTGGCGAGTTTCCCCTCACGGTTGATCAGGGATTCGATGCGAGGAGACAACTGCCGCGTTCGGCTGGCTTTGTTGTGCCGTCATGATGGCAGGACTGGACAGCCAATCAGGAGAATGGAATAATTTTCTTGGAGAGATCTCCGCGAATAGGCCCCCTCTCGATCTGCTGAGAAGAGAGCATTTGTTGTATTTGTAAATCTACCTCGGCACATTGCGCAGATCATGTTCTCAAGAAGATAGAATTTTATTGGACATATGATGAATTCGCAAGGTTTGATACGAGGGACTTGCTTTGTTGTTAGCCTTGCTTTGACATGACGATGCGAGAACTTCTGCCATCCGAAAATGCTTTGGAATCTGACCGTTGAAGAGTTCGGACCTTTGGATAGAACCAGGAGTGCCCTTGTTAGGATGAGAGAGAGGAAGAACGAATTTATAGCCGGTTTTATATAAAGAGAGTGCAGTTTCTCGTTCAAGAGAGTGAGAAGGTATATTTTAACCATTATTTCAGCACTATCTCATCCTATTCTGTCAACATGCTCTCTCTAAGATCAATTTTGCTCACAATCTCTGGCAGTCTTCCAATACTGTTCAAGTCAGCTGTAGCTGCCAATCCACCAAGTCAGTTTTCTCGAATCTCGCACAACAAGTATCATCTTTCAAGTACTTCCTGTTAATAATATCAGTCAGCAACGAACTCTTCACAAAATTCGTCCGGTACTCCGAATTCTCCGCCGCCGCCTACGCAGACAACTGCCCAACACCTCCTGGCGGTGCCACAGTTGCAAAGTTCATCAAAATAGCATCGACAGACACGCAAGCGTACTTATTCCGCGACGATGCAGCCAAGGAGATGATAGTTTCGTTCAGAGGGACGTCGAACTTGCAGGATTTCATCGTTGATTTTAATCAGACGTTGGTGCCATTTAACTCGGTTGTGATATCGTGTAGTGGATGTTTGGTGAGCTTATCTTCCTCAACCCGCCCCGTTTGATATGGGAATTTGGGAGGAATTGTGTTGACTGATATCTGGTGCTATTTTAGGTCCACGGTGGATATGTCGACGCCTGGAACTCCGCTTCAACTCAAGTCATCGACGCCATCAACACCGAGATGAACACGCACCCAGGCTACACTTTGACAGTAACAGGCCACTCCCTAGGCGCCTCCCTCGCCGCCCTCGCATCCGCCTCTATGGCAAGCATGAACTTCGGAATGAATCTCACAACCTACACCTTCGGGCAGCCGCGGACAGGTAATCCCGCTTTCGCGGATATGATCGACGCCTTGTTGCCAGAGGGGAAGATGTTCAGGGTCACGCATTCGAACGATGGCGTGCCGCAGACGATCCCTGTCTCGGCGGGGTATAGACACCATTCTACGGAGTTTTGGGAGAATGATCCGGCGGCGGCGGGGAATACGGTGAGGTGCTATGGACAGGAACCAGCGGTATGTTGATTTTAACTGATTCCATTGTGTTGTTGTGTGTGATATATTTGTAGTTTCGGTTGAGATGAGAGGAGATGGAAGGTGTAAATGAGTTTTTGCTGACTGTGGAGTAGGATTGTAATAACTCTGTGAGGGGGACGGGTATTGGCGCGAATGCTACGGGGATCAATCTTGCGCACTTAAAGTATTCTGGCGTGTCGGTTGGGAATCCACTTGATGGGGGCAGGTCCGCTTGTAGAGGTTGAGTATATGCTTGGTGGCACTTGGAAATGGACTTGGTTTTAACCGCAATGAGATGTTGATTTGAAAGCCCGTTGGTTGGGCCTCATCCTCGGGCTGTTTTCAAATACTTTTCATGTCTCTTCGCTTGCTCCGAGTGCATTACAAATATAGGGAAATAAAGTACTGAAAATTATGCGGTAGATGATTTGACTAGTAGCACAGAAAATGAGGGAGACAAAAACAGAAATGAAGGCCTTTTCAGCTGTGTTCGTGTTTAACTAGAATTTCACTACCTATCTATAGGAGGCAAATATCGATATTTCATTTTTAGCGAAAAATTTGATTAGTTTGTCCCCCCAGATTCCATTCCTAAGGCTAAGAAACGGCAACAGTGCAAAGACAAAGACGCCCGGTTTACACTCCGAGAGCGTGATTCCATCCAACGAAGCTATGAAACGAACCCCCCGCATGAACCAGCAATCGATAATGAGCGAGCGCTGAAAGAAAGAAGAGACCAATTCTATTCCTCCGCAACGACAGGCAGTGACCCAAAACCAGAAGACACCATATTCTCACTAACATAAGAAAAATCATGCATGTTCTTGCCCTCCTGATCGTTACTTTCCCCGGGGTGAAACGTCCTCAAGTGCCTCCACAACAAGTCTTGCCTACTGAAAGTCTTCCTCCTCGTCCGACGCCGAGATGCACATTGGGTGAATGGGCACTGGAAGGTTTCTGAATCTTCATTGTGGCCTTGGAGGTGCCGACGGAGATCTTTGGACATGTCGTAGCTCCAGAGACAGTTGGGTTTTGGGCAAGTGTGTGTGTGGTTGTAGTTGAGGATGTGGGATCTGCTGGATCGTCAGCTTGTGATATGGCTGAGTGTGGAGGGGCTAGGGGAACAAACTGTGCTTTGGAATATGTTTTGAACTTGTCCCGAGGACATATGGGACAAGACAATCGACCGCTCGGAAGGGCCAACGGTCGCACTAGAGTTGATAGCGGTGTTTGGGATGAAAGTGGTTGGAAGAGCTGAGGCGATAATGAATTCGGAGAATCTGCAAGGGAAGAAACTGTGGCGGTGGGGGTAGATGCTGGCATCAAGGTTGAACTATAGGGCTCAGTCGATACTAATTTTTCACAGGCCTCAAATATCGTGGAAGATTCCGATAGGGTCGAGAGAGAGCTTGAAATGCCCTCGGCAGCAAGTGTGACAGCAGTCCCAGCATTGCTCTTGGGTAAGCCAATGTGGATGGCCGTTACACCCGAAACTAAAGAGGCATGGAAACTGAGACATTGTCCTTGGTCAAGTGTGAGATTCCTAGGGTCTAAAGTTGGAGTGTTGTTGAGAGAGTCAAGATAACAAAGTTTGCAAAAGCTATTAAGTATTTGAGTAGGAGTTGGCCGTTGCTGTGACGGCCACCACTGGTGCCGTTGAAAAAGTTTGAATGTTGATGTTTGGGATTGGAGGTGCGGTTGAGGAGTGAAACCATGATCGGGGAAATACGAGCCTTATCTATAGACGATTTGGAAAATGTTACACAGCTTCTTCGAAGCTGGCGGCCACCAATGAAAGGAACACATATAGTAAGCTCTGCCTACCTGATCAGCCTTGCACATGCTACAAAGTTCTCTGCCTGAGCCGGGCGAGCTATCGAAGGCCCCCAATCAAAAGTATCTGCATGTAGATATGCTAGACTACATTCTTGCCCAATAAATCGAATGCCTCGAAATAAACGACGTGCCGCTTAGAAATTCGAGAAAATGCACTGCCTCACCGAAGGCCGCCAATCACCGGACAGTAATCAAGCAACTTGGCTGCAGCCTCATCCCTCAGACAATGTCAGTTCTGTGGTGGCATGGCAAAAGGAATGTTACTAAAAATTGGCCATTTGTTGTTTCATGGTTGATGGGTGGCCGCTGATTTCAATGGAGGGCTTTCCCCGAGTAGCTTGAGACTGAGTTGTGTGCCTAAGGAAGCAGACAACGTTTCGAATAAGCCAAATATCTTCAAATGCGACGCAAAACAAAAGAAAAACAAGAAATAATAAGACAGAGACACGGGGGAGTTTTTATGGTCTGATAAGCTGGAATGACTTTCGACGCTGCATCAATAAATGCCTAGGTAGTCCATCCACCACTGGCATTGATAGTCTGCCCTCGCCAACCCAGCATCTAGTCAGTCCTTCCAAAGCAGCTTTGCTCGAACAATATAGATCCAACTCTTTCGGTCCAGCTCGGCTTCCTATGGAACCGATATTGATTATCCGTCCGCCGTCTACGAGGTATGAGAGGACAGCTTGGGTTCTGAGGAGAGCTCCAGGGATGTTCAAGTCGTACCCATAAGCGAAATCTTCTAGTGTGATATTACCTAGTGGCTTTACGGCCTCGCAACCGGGGTTGTCGTCTAGAATATGGATCTTCGGGTCGCAGCTTGCGATCTAGAAGACCTATAGTAGCTGGGCTGGAGTTCGGAGACGACTGAATAATGATTACCTGGATGTGTTAGAAGGCACTCATAGAGGGAAGGGGAGACGTACATCTGCAACCTCGACTTGCAAGTTCAAGTGTCATTCCATCGCCCAGACCTCCAGAACCTCCTGTAATAATAGCAATCTTTGCCCTGCAATGGGAGGGCCGTCTTGCTAGTCATGATATCTAGCTGGTAATTGTACTGAAACAAATGTAATGTGACCATAGCAAGGGCACAATGGAAGTAAGAACGTAAAGTCCTCTTGCCGATAATAACTGCAGTGAAATTGAACTTAAGGTTCTTTGTAGAGGTTCTAGGAGTTCATATCCAAGTTTCCGTATTTTGATATAATAGAATGTAATATGATATAATAGAATGTAATATGATATAATAGAATGTAATATGATATAAGATGATGATGTTGGAACAAGCAGTTGATTAGTCCGATGCTGATCCCTTTCTTCGGCGTTCGGCGATAAGACATGGCACGCGGCCCGCCCTCAATCTCTTATCTCTCGCTCGCTTCTTTTTCTCCTCCAGGGATCCGGAAGAACTTCGAGGTCTTCGCCGATGTCAAGTCTTGTCTGTTCTTGTCCTCTCCCTGCATCCGCATCTTCACTTCACTTCTCACCCACCAAACACCAATTCCAACCCTCAACTTGCTGGGCACAATCGCTCTGCAATAGATGCCGGCGCATTGAGGGCATTCCAGCTCTATGCTCATACTCGCCCTCTATCCCCGGCAAGTCAGCTTTGCGCGAGCTGTCAAAGCTTTCAACCCCGCTGTCCCGCCCTGCATCGAAGCTTAAGCACGCCAAAGCCTTTCTCTCCAAGCAGCATCCCGGGCTGGAACACTTCTCAACAATGTCTTCTGGGTCAGTGCTATCTGCGGATCTTCCATGCTTGCCATTTTACTGACAATGCTATTGTCAGGTCTCTCAAGGATCTCTCCAGATCGATCACTGCCTCTGCAACAACCCTCACTCTCCCTCTTCCAAACGATCTAAGCCAAGTCATAACCGCATACCTCGACAAACACGCAGAATACGATGATTCAGATGCCCAGCGTCTGCAAGAAGAGCTCTTGACGATCTACCAATCCTCCATTCTCGACCATCCTACACGACTGGCTCCATTCCTGGCTATTCTGCGAACCCTCAAGCCAAACATCAGAGGCGCTGGACGACTGCTGCAATGGTGGGATAAACTTTCAGGCCCGATTATAATACATCTGGGAGTAGAAAAAGGATTGGCATTTGAAGCTAGGGATACTTTGCTGGAGATTCTGATCTACGATGAAGAAGAAGAAGAACATTTGAAAGATGCCAAAGCTAGCAGCGCTGCGGTTGCAGAGAACTTAATGTCAACGTGGCTGGTGAAGTCCAAGCTTGCATTGGATGAGTTCAACGACCATGCAAAATTCGTTGAGAGCCAGATTCAATTGATCTTGTTGGCATTTGGAAAGAGGAGGCCAACTGTAAGCTTATCCATACCTGGGATAATTATGTACCAAGTACCAAATACTGACCAATACCAGGACTTGTTAACGACAATCAACAAGTTTTTCGTGCAAAAGGATAGCCGGATATTGTCTCTATCCCTCCTTTGTGACTTCTTCCGTCATCAGCCTCCTCATCTCCATCAGCTCCTCCAAACCCCGCTATTTGACAACTTGCTACGATGCCTTCAAATAGATACTTCCACAAGGGCCATATCTTTGGCAATGACATCTCTGATCATGTTCTTGCCCCACATACCAATATCTTCCTCGAAACATTTACCTGCCTTGTTCAATATTTACAGTCGTATGCTGTTCTGGGACAAGGAACGGAAAGTGGCTGAAGTTGTGCCTCAACCAACCGATGACGATGAGGAACCACCAGCACAAGAAGACGGAAAATGGGCCAAGCTTTCCTACTTGTTAGAATCGGAAGATGAGACCGTTCCCGAGCTCTTGCATTATTTTACCTTCCTGTATGGCCTATACCCTATCAACTTCATGAGTTACATTCGAAAGCCACAGAGGTACCTTCGACATGCCAACTTCCCAGGAGCCGATGAGCTTGGGATCGAGCCTACGGAGATCAGACAACGATCTGAGGGGTTCAGACAAGTTCACTTGATGCACCCAAACTTTTTCATGCTCACTCTGGAGTCTGAACTTACTGATAATCAACGATGGCAAAAGAGCTCAGCTGCAGATGTCGTTGCGGAATGTATGGCACTATATGTGCCCGGTGAAGACAGTCAACAATATGTACCCCGAACACGAGGGCCGATGAAGAAAACCGAACTGAACACAGATGTCCCAGAACAACCACTTCTTGATTCAGATGCTACGCCATTCCAGACCAGACATACAAGTTGGCGGGATACTCGATCGACAATTGTAGCATCGCCAGAAGGATATCGCTCCTCGTCGGGTCTGCACCGAAAGCTTTCTCAAAATTCTCAATCTATGCCATCTGTTGCAGACTCTCCTTCACTTCAAGCATCAGATCGTCACGACAGCCCAACTCTTCCACCCCAGACTCTCGGATCTCACACCAACCAAATTTCCGATATGCTCAGTTCACAAATATCGACTCGAGGAAGCCTGTACCGAGTTTTCACAAACGACTCCGAGGCCTCTCTTCCTTTGTCTCATAACAACGATGCTATTCACATGGGTGGTCTTTTTGACACTATAACTCGAGATGCGATCCCCCGTTCTCCGTCTCTGCGGCCAACAACAGGTGCCACTGGTACAAAAGTTGCATATCTTCAGCGTGAGATTCAGTTACTGAAAAACGACTTGAACTTCGAGCGATATCTCAAGCAACAGCATCTTTCCCATATCGGCAAAATTCGCAGGCAGCAGATTAGAGAAGCAAGAGTCGAAGCAGAGACGCAGCATCTCATCAACTATAATCGCGGTCTGAAATCAAAACTTGAAGAGGCGAAGAGACAGAATACCCAGATGAAGAAAGAGACGGAGAAATCAAAGACTCATTCCCGGAAATGGGAAGCCGACTTGACCGCTAAACTGAGGATTCTCCGAGAAGAGCAAAAGAAGTGGAATGTCGAGCGGGATCAGCTTGTCGCTGACTTGGCTACTGCCAGAGATAACAACACAAAGCTGAAGAATATCACTGTGGAAGCCGAAAGTAGGGCACTCGCTGCAGATCAAACCGTTGACAGCGTGAAGAGCAATCTTGAGGAGTTTGAGCGTTTACGGAAGCATGTCGACGAGATGTCCAAGAAGATCATGAAGTTCGAAGCAGGCGAACGGGAAGCCGAAGTAGCCAAGGAGAGTGAAGTAGCTGCGTTAAATCGCGTTCACCTTCTTGAAATGGAACTCGCAGCCCGCGACATAGAACTTTCCAAAGCCAAGGCCGCATTCGAGATCGAGTTGGAACACACTCGTAGTCGAGACCGTGATGATGCTCGCTCGTATCGAAGCGACGAATCCGAAAGAGCACAGCTCTCACATGTGTTCTTGGATACGGCAATGGCAGCCTCTCGGCACCGCATCAATGAACTTACAATGTCTCATAGCCATTTGCTGAAGCGGTACACCCGCCTTCAGACGGCATATACGGATCTTCGAGAGCATCTCGACGATCTCGAAGACGGCGATGAGCCATTACTTGGCGGTTCTTATTCATTCAGCAATGCTTCGAATCGGTACAAGAGCCGTGCCCACGCTCGATCTGACCCAGAACAGCCCACGATCTTTGAAAGTGGTCCGGATTCTTCATTCCCTGTCCGTCCAGGTCGTATCGATACTTCATATCGCCATGGCTCGCCTGCTGATGGTCGGAGTCCGGTCTCAGGGGGTGGATACCCAGCTCAGCATTTCCAGGCTCCTCAGCCTTACGGACCATTTAGTATGGCGGGGACAGGGAAGAGTGCTGAGAGTGGAAGCGGCGAGAGCCATGGAAATGGAGGCAGCTTTCCACCTAAGATTAAGCCGCAGAGTGATGTGAGGGTCTTTGGTCGTGGTAAGTCGTTCTCCTTCTAACATTTGCCATTTTTTCCCTTGAGCCTTCATAACCAATCTTCTGGATGCATTAGCTAATCAGAGATCCAACAGGCGGTGTCCAAAACATCGGCAAGAAAGAGAAAGAGAAGAAAGACAAAGCGAAAGAGAAGGAAGCAAAAGATCTAGCAAAAAACGAGGGACTAGCTCCGCCCGAACAGACACCGAAGAAGGATAAGAAGCTTGGGGTGGGCATGCGTGGGATACGAGGGTTTGGAAACATTTGATTCTTTTGAAAAGATAGGAAGGTGGTTGAGCTGTAAGAATTGGATTGCATTGGATTGGATTGGACTCTTAATGGCGTTTGAAGTGTAGGTGGATAGTTTGCAGTGGGAGGGAAAAGTCGTTTTTGAGAATGGAGTTTGGGTGTATGATGGTGGGTTGGTGGGTTGGTGGATAATTCCATCACCGCTCAGTGGATTGAAGCGAAGCAGAAAAGGAGGGGTAAATAAATGAGACAAAAGCGAAGTGGTCTCTAGGTATGTGCCAATATGATATATTACGTTAACATAAAACACTTTTCTCGTTTAACTCACCTGATGAAATGTGATTTACTTGGTTTACTGTATGCAACTCAGGTATACACCACTTCTCAGCTCCTCTCGGCGTTGAGTGGATGTAGTATTTTCACTCAGCTCAGGACAGTCACAGTCATCGATTTTAGACTCCGGGTGCGTGTAATTTGGGGGTATATCAGCACATCCTAAGCGTCTTGAGAATCAACAACGCAGTTTAGTGCCATACGGGTTTCCAATAGAGACGGGTCTCTGTTGATCTGGAGAGGAAGGTGCTAGACTTAGACCTCTGCTGATGAAGGGAGTAGATTGTTGACACTGTTGCAGATGTATTGAGGGGAAGTGAAACGCTCTTCATTAACTGGTGGAGGGGTTTGGGAGTGCCGGTACCGGTACCGTACCGTTTAGAAAGGGGTTGTTGTCAGGAGTGTTTTTATTGTTGGTAGAGTTTTTGTTGTCGTTTTATCATTGACGTTACTGCGTTGTACGCTAGTTAGTGCAAGGTGCCAAGGAAGGAAGGGAATTATTGGATATAGAAAAGCGAACGCAAAGGGGGTCTGAGAAATGAGAGTTAAAGAATCTCTGTAGGGGAAAAGGGCTAGGACTTTGAATTCGGTAGAGATGGGTTGTTGGAGTGAGACGATGTTGGGTTTTGCTACTGTTCTGTGTTATGTGGCTCGTATCTGTTGCCTGGCTTTGGAAATACGATGGCTCCGGAAACGGGCTTTTATATGAGATGATGAATAGGGAGGTGGTATCGTTGTGGGAAATTGTAATAGGAATAGGTAGGAGAAGCAGGATGGTATGTGGCGAATGGTGAGTGGTGAATGGTGAATGGAGGGTAGAGAATTACTTAGTTGGGTGGAATCTTGAAAAAGAGGGGCCTGGGGGTGGAAGATGGAATGTTTATTGAATAGTAAACTGTTGAGGGAGGAGATATAAAAATACAAGATTGCGAATTATTTTACCTCTCAAGAAACGGTACGAATGGCCGACAATACCAAATTAGAGGAACTATCGGAAACTACCAGATCGTATCGGCCGCTCAATTATATAGATTTGCAGTCAATAGTATAAATTCTATACTTTTCAACATGAGCCAGGCTTTCAGACGTGCTGGGTAGTGGTCTATTCAATATAAGAGGGAGAAACTCCGACGAAACTGTTGTCAAATTTCAAGATGTTGTCATTTGTCCTTCTTGCTATCAAATCAACAGCACGCTTTGATTCTAAACAAAACGCGAACTGAGCCTCCCTTTGAGATTCTCTCTCCACCCTCATAAGTACCGTCGCTAGAAGACGACATGGGGAGTAGTAGTAACTATGGGTTTTACTTGCAGAGGATCCGATCTTTGATTTCACTGTGAAGTACCATGCATCTTCAAACGAAGGTTGGTTGTGGTAGAAAGTGAGCGTGATAAGTTGGTAATTATAACAGTAGATGAAGGGTTTGTAAAGTAGCGTTGTTGTTGGTTATCTGGGAAGTGATGGTGTGACCTTTTGACAGTTAGTATGATTGAGATGTAAATAGGCCATTAGCCAGCGTAGAATGTTGAGTTAGCGGACAGAAACTAAGTGACCATTGGGCGGGGATGGTGAACAAATACTTCTTGGACAGCGAAGCGGGTCTCTGATTCAAACGAAGCTTTGAAGATAGACGAATTCAATTTCATAAGCTGTTGTTAATTTACTTTTAGTTGTCTTAATTCTCGAATCAACTCTAGCTTCTGGGTTGTTGCTTGTTTATTTATGCTTGGTTTGGAGCTCTCTAGTTTCGGTTAGCGTCTCGCTTCCTGATGTGAGAAGTCAACGACATTCCTGAGCCTCGCGCTCCCCTTCAATAGGGACATCAACTGCTTCAACAATTGCGCATTCTTTCGCTCCCTTCTCATTGCACATTCCGGGCATTCATACTTTATCACATTCGAGACCCGAATAAACAGTCCTGGTCAAGTTGATCCTGCGCGAAATTTCTAACACGAAGGGGGCCTCGTCGCGCTTTGTGCGAATTGACCGGTCATCGCAATCATGGTTTGGGACCTCAGAGATCAGGTGAGTCCCAATGATATGGAGTAAGTTACAAATACGTATCTCTTTGATTCTTTAATCGCACATGGTGATGTGCAGCGCAGCACATATAGCACATATTGATTACATTGTAGAGTAGTGGAATGCCCAGACCTCGACATCGCCGCGATCCGTCGTGATGGCGTGGTCAAGTACTTCCGCTACGTTATTCACCCACAATGCAACTGTGTTGAGTGCGCCCAACAATTTCGAACTGTAGATGCCCAGAAGAACAAGACTTTCGGATACCGCGAAGGCCTCAATGACCATGAAGCAAAGTCACGTGCTGCGGAGTTCACAAACAACATTACTCGAGATTTGCAGTACCTCAGAGAACAATGTACGCTCAACGGTAATTCGATTTTGAAGAGGTGGAAGAAGAAGAGCAAATCTGAGCGAACGAATCTTCTCAAGCTGGCGATGCCAAATATATTTTCCAACCAATGGTGTGATTCACTGCTTCATGCGGAGTATATGCAGGCTGTGGAGGTCGAAAGCCGAAAATATGGTGGCATGGTTGATACAGACTTTACGAAAGGTCGATACAAACGAAAGTATCGTGAACGCTTTCTGCTTCCTTACGTGAATTTAGAAGCTCTCACTACGGGTAGGTGACTGGCAACCCTGGCACATTGCTTTTCGAATCACGTACTCCGTATCTGACCGCCCCATGATTTAGATCCAACGAAGTTACTGAATCTACTCTACTGTCGCACTAAATATAGCCCGGAGCAATGGGCTCCCTATGACAACTTTCTCTTAAATGGACAGTGGTGGCAAGGAGCCTTCGACCTTACCTACAACAGAGGATGTGTGGTAATGCACGGAGTGAATTACGGTACTTGGACTCAGTGGGAGACGGTAAATGCTCATAACTGGAGTATCATCGGGTTTCCCAAAGCTATGCTTATTCTCGAGACTCAGCAAAAGCTGCTCGGCTTCTTGAAGGAGGTCGTTGGAAAGCTAGTCGAGGGATTGAGCCGTGAGGATTCAAGTCCGCAGTCCAACAATTTCATCGAAGCCCTCGAGCAAGGTCCGAAGAGGTTGCGAGTTGGGAACGTGCAATCGACCCAGTTTGAGTCGCCGTATTTGAACCAACCATTCTCAGCACCTCCAATATTTGACATCGAAGCATTGCTATCAATCGCCCAGACTCGGCTTGATATGCACGGTGACCATCTTTGGCTGCTTCAGACGGATCCTTCATTTATGAGGCGGTACTCGGAGGCTGTACTTGCTGGAGGCTTAAGTGAAAATCTGACCAAGCACAACAAACCCGTCTACGTAACAAATCATATCTTGCAGGATGAGACATGGTTCTGGTCTTGGGAGTGGATTGTCGAACAACTCCAGATTCTGAAGAAAGTTCAGATACGATTTCGAGACAGCATCCAACCAGGCTACGCCTTGCCCAAAGCATACGAGAATTCACTTTCATCCCTAACTGCGTTTTTAGGGGAACAATTCCGACGTCGTGCGAACTTCATCAAGGCTCTGTTGCCTTCGCGGCCAGGATTACGAGACAGCTGGAAAGTTGAGTACAAACAAGTGAAGCAGTCCATGATCGAGATTCCACGGAGGAAGGATACAACAGACATCCGTAATTTGTTTTTCGACGATCGATTGGAATTTTGCCTCCATTCTATGCTCTTTGACCCAGATGACGAGCTCCTCAACACTGGAAACCCCCATTCGACGAAAGGGCCAGAGCATCAAATCGAAAATGCTTTCGCGATGCTAGATGCACACCTAGCTAACAGTGCCAAAAATGGAAAGAAAACCGAAGTGGCCCGAATTGACGAGATTTTGTTCGAGCTGTTGACGGATCTGGCTGCCGTGCATCAAATACTGTCTATGGTTAGACTTCACGTCCCTCGAGCTAGGAAGATAGATCTCACGGAAGGGCAGAAAATAGGACAGGGCAGGGCCTGGCGATATGTTGAGAAGCACTTCATGGAACAAACACCCTACAGGTTCGCCCTTCCCGATCGTGATGGAAATTTGATAGAGTTGGAAAAGATCCACAAGAGGGAGAGTCCAGAGAGCAAGATAGCAGCTGAACAGCGACTGGGCAATCTCATGCGGACTTTCATGGCTTCAGAAACTCCCAAGGGACCGCGATTGACATCAAAATGGGCAGAACAGAGTGCAAAGCAACGGGAAGCGCTGAGTGCTTTCTGGAAAGCAATGCGGGAACGGCATGTGCAGACACTACGAAGGCTGGATTTTGATTCCGAGGATATCGAATATGACCTCAAAGTTCTGTCTGCGGATACCAGCTCAGAATATCTGGCGAGCATAGAAGAGGAGAGGAGACAGGTTCTCAAAGCCTTGGAAGCTTCTGAGGCAGCGAATGAAGCTAAAATTTCAAAGAAGGCGGTGGCACAAACACAATGGGGAGATGAGAGGGCCTCAAAAGTCATCATCCCGGGGGAGAAAGTGAAGCCAAAGACTCGTGGAACCGAACAACCCAATGCAGCTCTCTCCCTCGAAAATCTCAAAATCAACGACCCTGAGCCTGAACCTGTCATCCAAGCAGCAGTCAGCAAGAAGTCCCTATCTGTATTCAACATCATGTTCCCAAGCAACAACTTGGAGGAGCGATCGAAGAGCGTAGATTGGGATGCATTTGTCAATGCTATGGGAGAAGAGGAAGTTGGTTTCGTTGCGAGACACAGTGCTGGTGGTGCGGCATACACCTTTGAGCCCAGCGGCACTTCCAAGTGGGCGGGCAAGGGGAAAATTGTCTTCCATAAGCCCCACCCTACGCCTGTTTTGGATAGTATTGTGATGAGTATCAATGGAAAGCGAATGAGAAAGTGGTTTGGCTGGAGTGAAGAGAGCTTTGTTCTGAAGACGTGATTGGAAATCATGTTGGGGTTGTTAATCTGGCGAGGGTCTATTTTGGGGAGAGGGTTGGAGTTGAGCGAATGGGTAAAATTCCGAAGTCTATTCACTGATATTATATTTTCTTTGACTTGGAGAAAAAAATGTTCATTGAATGTACCATGCTGATTTCAGTTCTTTTGATGCTTTTGATGCTCAGGTTTGGGTAGATGTTGAAGAACACCCAATACATTCAAAATTTCCCGATCCATCCTCCAAGCCAATGCGGGAGAAGCTTGAACTTAATCCGATACCTCATCACTCTTCTAGTCGATTTTCGTGATTCCGTGGGTCTGTATTGCTATTTGGGTGGATGTTGCTGCAGTGAACATAGCGAGATGACTTTTCATCGGGGAGCTTCGCAGTTCCATTTCTCATCTTCATGTGGCGGGTATGACAATCGAGGGCCGGAATTGGGAGGTAAAAATAAATGTCGATAGCCCGGCGAGCAAAGGCCTTTACTCCACAATCTCTGTGATTTTCAGGGAGAAATGACTTCGAAACCGACAGTCTGCTTACTTTATGGTACAGCGACGAAGCCGTACCCTTGTAAGAAGTGCCAGTCAATTTTGGCCAGAGCCCTTCCCGCTCCAGCTCAAGAATAAGTCCATTGAAACTAGCTGCGTCGCAAGCTTCTCAATCTCTCTTCCGTCTGCAAACTGTTCCGTCTCCTCTTGAATAGTGGTCGAGCTTGCTGTATGGCAATTCAAGTAGCTTTCTGACGGTAACGTCACGAATTGTCAGAATGCTGGCTATCACGAAACGGATTAGTCAGAAGTCCACGGATATCATGCTGCAAAGGATTCAACTCCGTCGATAGTCACTTACTCAAGAGCTTGTCGGGCATGGAGTCTGGCAGACTAACGTTGGCAATCACGAAAGGCTTTCCACCTTCAGTAATCTCAATTTGGCGGACCAAGATTTCTGCTCTCCGGCGAAAGATATCTTCTTTGCCAAAAGCCCACGCGATATGTAACCACTCCACTGTTGCAAATAGATTAACATCCTTGATCTCGTTCTGAAGCCAATCTTCCAGCCATGGTTCCACCAAGGTGTGACAGTCGTACTGCTCGCAGAGCAGGGAGACCTGATACAGTTGCTTGTAGTCCAATGTCTTCGGTACATCACAGAACTTGGAGTGTGCGATATTGAGGAGAGTTAACACGGCTTCTCCATCATCCTCGCTGAAGTTGAGTTCCGTTACGTTCGAGGATTCGTCGGCCCAAGGTGAGAAGAGAAATTTGTTCCAGACCTAGAAATCACCCATCAGAACCAATCTAGTGCACCCTGATACCCACCCTTTAAGACGCAAGTATTATAGCTCACTGGACTTGCAATCGCCATTTTTGAGTTGCTACCATCCCAGTCATCTCCTCTCCTTTGTATCTAACCCCGATTGTGACGTCGCCGCCCTCGAAGTTGAAGGGACTGCTTGGGGGGTCTCGGGAAGACATCGCGAATGTGTGCCAAAGACAGTAGGTATGTTGGGTGGGATGTGGAGATTGAGGCGCGTGCTGCAGTTTGCACGAAATTGGAATGGCATTAAAAGAAAGTTGGGGTTGAGGTCAGAGCATTCGATTTGATCGATCTGAAGAAGGGAGGAGGCGGTGGGTTCAAGTTAAGCGACACGCCAAGCCAAAGTCACAACACACTTGGAGATTTTGAGATTCACTTTCATAGGCCGTACTTGCAGAGCTTTTTTTGGGAGTAAATTAAACATCCTGAAATGATCGAGGGGATTTAGAGACAGTCTGATTATAGGTGTGGTGGGTTTAGTGAAGAGACCAAGGTCGAAGAGAATACGTTTTAAACCAATGCCGTTGATATGAATTCGTCGCGGGGAATGTTCTCTTTGAATCTCATAACTTTACATTTGAGAAACGCTAACTTCGCTCCATACAATTGTGAATGTAAGATTGAAGAATTTGAAGCTTGTTATAAGGAGGATCAGGATGGAAAGCGGTAGGTTTGTGCCAAGCTCAGGAAAAGGCTGTCTAGAACATTGCCTGGCATTCAATATCTTCGTAATGCAGCATTGAACGGCGGAGTCAAACTTCACAGCTGAACTCGTGTTATCACAGAAGTTTCACAGTATCACAGTTGCAAGAGAATACCATTGCTTAATTTGCCTTTGAGTAGGCTAATTATGTCGTATTCCAAGGTGGAGATGATGTGCCGGAATACTGAGTTGAAATCTGTCTGAAGGAAAAGAATTGCTGCCTGCATCGATGAAATTCTATAAGTGCCTCCGGAGCCAAGCCGCCCCTCTTCAGCATGCCTCCAAATGATTGTGATTTTCAATATTCCCCACGACCAGTATCTGCTTGCTTGGACCTCCTGGGCTTCTGCTCCTAGCTCCTCGTCACGGGTCGTGGAAGATACGTGAACTTCTAGGGAAAAGAAAATCAAGACCCCCATAGCATTGCAGCAGTAATTTGGAGCTAATACCATCCGATGCCCCGATTCCAAATTGTGTGATAGTGTTGCAAGAGTACTGCAGTCCTTTCGATGATTTTTCAAGAAGATAACGAGGGAGATGAGCTGCGTTCTGGGGTGGTTTCGGGCCAAAGTTGAGGCTTTATTGAATGAGAAGAACCATGCTGCATTGAGAAGGAATTTGAACTCTGCGAGATATACGGTCTGAAAGCTGACCTTCTTACTCCGCCGGTCGCTTGCGCGGGTTTGGTGGACATTCTTGGACAGCGAAGTGGTAGGTGCTGCACTGGACGCATCGAGGATAGTCGCTGAATTCACCATCATCAGATTTGAGGGATCTGCTTCGAAACTCCATGTGTTTAATGTGGCAATCAAGAGTTGGGTCGAGAATCGAGTCCATGACGAGCTTGACTTGAGATTGGTAGAGGTCTCCTCCGCAGCCGTTATGATTCAACTTATCGCCCACTAATCGCGGAAGGGATAATACGACAAGCCCACGCAGGCATTTTGCAAGAGATTCCACCGACATATCAATTGCATCGACTGTCTTTCGGGCCAGAGTCCCAGTTTGGTAAGTTCGATTGCTAAACCGCCATAGTTAAAAATATCACAGTACATGCTGCGATGGAGGCAGACTCTAGCCCCGTGGGTGTAAGAATAGTAGTATTCTTCGATTTCGGCATATGGGATTCCAAGAAGTTTCTCAATCGTTGCCTCCCGGATGGCTTGCATACTCTCTACAGAAGATTAGTGATCACTAATTTATAATGTTCCAGGGATGTGACTAACCGAAGAGCCTGTCTGGAAGTATTTCACGAGATATGTCTAGTTTAGTGGATGATGACATATATCCGTCTCCATCAAGAATTGATTCCTTGGAAAAGCAGCTGTCTTTGACCATTTCCATGCTCAGGGCTCGGAAACGATAGACCTTGCCAAAGGCCCAGTAAATGTATGCCTTCTGCTCTCTGGCATACTTGAATTGAGTATCATGCTCCTTTTCTCCCAGTCCTTCCAACCATATCTTAATCCATGGGCTGATGATCTCTACGCAATCGTACTGTTCGCAAAGCAAAGCCATCTTGTAAAAGGTCTCAAGGTCGAGGGTTTGAGGAGTGCGAGTAAGTTGGAGATGCATGATGCGGAGGAGAATCAGCAAAGCGACACCGTCATCGCCACTGCAGTCGATCTGGGTAACAGGGTCGTCCTCGGCTGTCCTCCATGGAGGAGAGAGGAATTTTCTCAAGACTTAGAGCATTGTCAGTCTGAGGTTTGATGTATTTGGCTTGAAGACAAGAAAGGAAAATATACCGGACTGGCCATTCCAACAGCCTGACCAACGACCTTTCCTTTAAGCTGCTGTCCCTTGTAAGTAACCTTGATGTGTACATCGCCTCTCGGGAAAGTGAACAGGTGATCATAAGACGTGGCCGTAGATGACGCCATTTTCGCCGATGATATGGGAGTCTGTTCCTCAAATATTGCGATGGAGAATACTGGGGACTGTAGAGGTATGTTTCTGTCGAGATTGCGTCAAGGTTGAAGCTTGAAGGTTGAAGGTTGGCTGCGAAGTCGACAGATGTGGTTGTTGTTGTTGTTGTTGTTGTTGTTGAAGGAAAGGACAAGCGGAAGAAGTGTGATGGGGAAAGTAAATCAATATCTACCTCTTTCCGTTTTCGCGTGCAACCACCCAGACCTCAAATTCACCTGCAGCTTTTCTCGCACGACCCATAGAAGCCCATTGTGATTTCTTAGAACTACCTCACTTTCCAAGTTTTTGAAATGGGTAATTTAGTGAAAAGTGCCCAGTCCTTCTGAGAGATTTGGTGAGCATGCAGTCAGTCAGAAATTGAGCGCTGCTGCTGAGGAAGTAGATCCACACATCACGGTACGTCAATATAAATGCAAGAATCACAGGGCAGTATATCAAAATTCAGCATCCGAATATCATTGATATGAGGATCGAAAGATGCCAGAAGTGACGAAGTGTGGTGCATTCCAGTAGTCTGACATAAGTCCCCTCAAAGTACACCCCTCCCGCCAGGAAAACCACAGTTGTATACTCCACAGTGTTAGAAACAAAGTATCCATTCTTCGACACAGCCAAACACATCGAATTAACCATAGCACGCTTATTCCAACCATTCTATGACATTCATTCGCTTGGGGTAGCTCTCTTCTTTTCGTTAACGGGGCATGGAAACATAGCGGAATGGGTTTGGGAGCAACGGCCGCAGAAAGTATGGTGCATCAGGAGATCTCCCTCAGAAACTTTGATTTTCCGTCGATTCTCCATATGTATGATATGACAGTTAAGAATCGGTGCTTGCATGTTCTTGAGCACCTGTTCCACTGCAGCACAGCCACGAAAGCTGGAGCATTTAAAATGAGTAGGGCCAGATCTGCCTCCTGTTTGGGGATGCGAATGAATTTTTATATCTTGCACTAAGGCGACCAGTTTGTCTACTCCGAGTAGCACTCGAGACGGTTTGATTGGGGGCCACAAGCGTCTCTGTTGAAGGCCAATGAGAGGGCTGCCGTATTTATAGCGTCGCAACTCAATCTTCCATGCTTGCAGAGTATCGTCGTGAGGGATTTGATGTCACTGTATTTCTTGACTTTTTTATAAACAAGGTCAAGGATAGCATGGACTGTCTCAATTCTGATGCTCATGATAGTTTCTAGGAGATGTCAGCCATGTCTCGAATATTTGGAGATGGTGCATTGAAGACAAACCAGTGGCCTTATCAGGCATTGGCTCTGAGAACTTAATGCCCCCAGAAGTAAGAAGTTCTCCTTGCAAAACCTGCGCGGACTTTGCAATCCTGAGTGCTGCCTCCTTGAATAATGTTTCGAGGCCAAAAGCCCAGCAAATATACAGCCACTTCCCGTTTTCACCCTTAGCAGCCTCATCTTCTTCTGCCGCGAGCCACGTGGGAAGAATGAGATGGAGAAGAGCGGAACAGTCATATTTCTCGCACTGTATCGAGACCTGGAAGAGCGTATCAATACCGATCTTTGGAGGAATCGTCGTAGATTGAAGGTGGGCAAGGCGGAGTAGGATCAACAAGGCAAACCCATCGACTTCGGTGTAGCCAATGGTCTTAATCTAGTGGTCGGTATCAGTGTGGAATGTCCAGTGAGGGAAGATAAAGTTCTTCCAGACCTAAAATCGTCAGCAAACAACGTCCAATGAGAGTTCTAGAGGTGCTCAAGGATCGTCTCGCGCATTTCCAAGTCCGATCAAACTGGGATTCAGTAGAGACTTACAGGGCTTGCGAGGACCATTGCTTGTGATGCTACTTTGCCTTTAACTTTATGGCCTTGGAAGATTGCCTTGATCTCGACATCACCACCGTCGAAGATGAAGAACTGATCGAAGGTCTGCTGGGTTGGCTGAATCGCGCTCGACGCGTCGCTGGTATTCGTGGTTTCGGTCTCCATCGTGAGAGGGCGAAGAAGGCTAAGATCGGGAGAAGCAAGAGTTTGTTGGTGGTGCAATTACCTGGCAAGCACCGTGTTGGCGTTAGGAGGGGTTGCCGTGAGGGGAGGAGGAGGCGGGGCTGCGATGCTGGCGGCTTGTAGGGGAAATTAAGCGAGACGGTTGTTTTGATGTGGCCTTGAAGATCGGGGCGACGATGCACTTCGAATTCATCTTTAAACCAGAGAGCAAACTCATCGAGCGTCTAGATAGCACTCAATGCTGAGTGTTGAGAGTTTAAGAGGCAAATGGTTTGAGAGGCAAAGACGGAGATTCTCTCGATTGTATCTCGAGAGGAGATGGTTTGGCTTCGCGTCTGCGGTTGACTCGTGAGACTTTTGGTACTGTAGCAACCTACCTGTCAATAACTATCATAATCTATTTCCCGTACTGCTGTCTCAAACGATATAACTTCAAACTATTTACCGTGAATGTCCCACGCCGATTAGGACCCTTCGTGACATGGCGTCGTCCGCTTTTCTTGCTGCCGAACACTAGAAACATGGACCAGTGGAAGTGCATGAAATCGTATCTCTGAAAAGGGTTCTTTTAGACAATTAGTAAGAAATTTCTTTTAATTATCGCATTCAAGTTAAACTTGGGGGACAAGAAGTCTTTCGGCCGCTGTCATGCTAGCGGTGTTGGTTGATCTACTATCATTTGAGTTCCAACTTAACAATGTAGCTCCTAGTGCGCTTATATATGACTATTTAAGTAATATCTAAACCAATCATTCAATAAATGAATTTATTGAGAGGAGAGGTTTGAAGAACAACACATGGATGCGACCGATGGTAACCGCCGCTTATCAAAACTGGGTCGACGAAAACCTTTCTCACAAAAGTTTATTCTTTCACGGACCCTTTTAAGAGCTCGGCGATCGTATATCTTACACACAAAGGCCGACTGGCCCAATGGCAAGGCGCTTGACTACGAATCAAGAGATTGCAGGTTCGATCCCTGCGTCGGTCAAATAATATATTTTGAAGTTCTTTTTTATTCAAATAATTAAAAGCATTTTACTTGGAAAAAGTTTTAAAAAACACTTTTCAAAATCTTATAATAAAGAAATCATATTCTGCTTATTTTAAAGAATCTTCTATTTAGAAAATAAGATTAAACTTCTTATGAATCCGATAACAGCAAAAGCTAAATATAATCTAATATTTGATTCAAGAACCAGATTATAAAAAGAGAGTAAGGCCCCTATGGAGCGCTGCTGAGTACAATAGTCTAAGCGGGATCTACGACCTTTGGTCTATAAGCCAAGCTAACAATGGTGGATTGGACCGAGTCTGTCACAGATTCAGACAATAAAGAAACCCTTTGAATTTTCATATGCTCGTAGTGAACGACTTCGACGGGACTCGGAATCCCACACAAATCAGTTCTGATATATGACATGCAAAACGCATGAGACGCATCGTGTTTTTCGATTGTGACCCCTCGAAGTCTGGCAGAGAGATCGTCGAAGCTGTACCGAATTTCACAACGAGAGTTTTGAGGGGAAAGCCCAAGCATACAAAGTACAAATTTGCACGAGTTGTGGATCTTGGCATCACAATCAAGTTGATTTTGCCTGGTGCCTGGATATGGACAGATAGGTCCCTGGCGGTGTTCGTAGCGAAGGAAATCTTCATACGTTGGTGCCCAGAGTTGTTGTATGGCCCGTAGTCGGATGTCGCAAATAGATTCTGGGGGTCAAGTTAGCGTTATTCATACTCATGGTCTGGCAAGGAGTAGGAACATACCAATAATATTGGGTGGGAATGGTTCATCCAAGGGCTTTTTCTCTGAATTCGTGCAGTACCCATCCTCATCGATACAGATTGTTCGAACAAGATGGACAGCTAAGTCTTCAAAAATCTTAGCTCTTCCAAAGACCCACGCAATGAACAGCCAATTTTTATAATCAGGTCTTAAGGATAAGGTGGCTTCATCTTTAAGTCAGCCTTCAATCCAGATCTTAGTCATCTTGATGCAGTCGTACTGGTCGCACAAGACTGCTAGATTCAACAGCTCCGTGTAAGATACTGTGTTAGGGACATTCGCGAAATCGCAATGTGCAATACGCAGAAGAATAAGAAGTGCTTCGCTGTTATCTTCCGTAAAATCAAGCTCCTCAACTGAAAGCTCAGGCTGCCCAGCCCAAGGTGGAAATATAAAATTCTTCCAGACTTTACATGCCGATGCCATAGCCTGCGAAGACACGCTGCCAACTATATGCTGGCCATTATGAGTGACTTTCAGTCGTAAATCACCTCCAGGGAACTGGAATGGATTTTCCGAAAGCATTCTAATAAGAGGTCCTGTGCTATTTCCCAAGGATTCCGTTTCAAGTATGAGACAATATTAGCAATTTGTGAGGGAGAAACCTTTTCTTACAGATCATGGCGATTTTATAGCTTTCTCAAACTCCTTCAAGTTCGTATTGTTATATCTCCACAAATGTTGACTTGGTTTCTTTGTGGTGTTGAGAAATATAATTTCCAATAAAGAGTTTTCAATATTATCGAGAAGCGCAGATAAAGATTTGATAAAGGGGGCTTAAAACCTGTAAACAATATTATTTGTTTCACAAGCTGTCATTTATGAAGTTCTTTGTACTGTTGGGTGGGGTGAAGAACAATGGGGCTGTAATCTTGTTCAAATCACTGTCCTGGTGCGCACGCCGCGTGAGTCAATAGGATCCTTCAACATCGCTCATTTCAATGCTCTTAACATAATTTTCCGTTCAAAAATATTGATGTTCTGTTTCGTACAAGATCATATAGCTCGGGTGAATGACTTGAAGATTCTATGGTGAGTGGCTCGGAAGTGAGAATGATCTTTTCCTTCTAGCCTCAACTTGAACATATTGGGAGCTATCTACGTGAAACTTCATCTCATAAAAGAATGAGAAATAAGCTTTAGTACTTGAGAACTTGAAAGTGCTGCCAAGGTTTTAAAATGTGTTAGGGACTGTGTTTGTTTAGAAATGTTTTGATGCAAGCGAGACGAGCCAAGTTCCCCCCTCAGTCCGCTGCAACACAAAGCAGGTCCAGGAAAATGAGACTCCTTGTTTTCGACCGTCCAGTCTCAAACATATCATTTGAGACCTGAAAGAGATATCAGGACAGAGTCCCACTTACTTACAGCAACAACTTAGCAAAGATGAACTAAAACTAATGAAATCAAGTCAGCTACTCTTTTCGTTCGCTCTGTCAATTTGATCTTCTGTAGGGATGAAGAGTCTGCCCTGGACTGTCTTGGCGTAATACCGTGTTAAGAGAGGACGACGACCTCTCACTGATTATAATCACCCTCAATGACTTACGTATATATTTCGATGACACTATTATTAGCGTGCTGTTAGCTATGATCCACTACTCTCAACATGTACTCTGTTCCCAATACGAGATGCTGACAAGGATCCGCCCTCATAAAAGCAAAAGCAAAGTCAAGTCGCAACGTAGTGAATGGCTGTCAAAGAGCAGTTCTACTCGGGCAAATCTCGCTTAAAATTCAATACTACCCTCCCTACGACATTGTCTCGAATGAATATGCCAGCGCCTCAATCATCTACGTTCTTGATCTCTTTATTTTCTTCCCAACAAGAACAGCAACTCAATCATCTCCAAACCTCGACCTCGATCTTGCTACAATACATCTGCCAGATCATCTCCTCGATATCCTAACCCCCTCCTCGATCCTCACGATGAGCAACCCGTCAAACTCCAGCTCGTCTACCGACTCAGGATTGAGGATGGCGGGGCAAACTCCATCAAACCCCTTCCTCTTCGACGCTGGAGACGTACAAATCCTCATAAACTACAAGGAAAAGATACTGGTGGGTATGATCTGCTCCCAAGCACTTCTTCACGCAAGCCCCGTGTTGAAGAAGTTAATATTTCCGCCCTGGAAAGTTGCGCCTCCATTCCCACCAGTGCCAAAGTCCGAGGCAGAGTTAACAGAGTCTCCGAAAGTGCGAAGATCGACTCTCGCTGTTACATCGACCTCTTCGAAAGCTCCATTCGCAACAATCGACTGTATCGAAGACGACGGAGAGGCGGTTCTGGTACTCTTGAATATCATCCACCTTAAGTACCGACTCATACCAAAGCGACTCCAATTCAGCGTCCTTCTACAAGTAGCTGCGATGTGCGAAAGTATATGTGCGTCGACCTCGTTAAGCCCTGGATATCGACATGGACCGATAACTTGGAGTTCCGGACGAAATACCGGATGGCAGAGCAGGTTCTCTACACGCATTGGGTATTTGTAAAGGAGGAGGAGTTCGAGATGGTCGCAAAGGCGATACTACTGGAGGTTAAGACGAGCAAGTATGGCCAACTTTTGAATAAGTATGGCTGGATATGGAGTGACCCTTTCCCTCAGGGTATTGCTGGTAAGTGCATCAACTCCTGAAGGAATCTTGAAGCTTGTGAGTGTGCAAGATCATCGTCTGATTTTTATCGTAGCCAACATCTTCCGGATCCAAAGGGAGACTATCGAAAGTCTCCTCGCGATTCCTTACGCCATGGTCTCCAAG
Organism: Cadophora sp. M221; assembly: GCA_017366145.1. NCBI lineage: Eukaryota > Fungi > Ascomycota > Leotiomycetes > Helotiales > Ploettnerulaceae > Cadophora > Cadophora sp. M221. The sequence goes on along the minus strand of JAFJYG010000196.1, from coordinate 39,157 downwards.
TACGAGAGGACCAACGACAACTTGTGCCAACTGGGAGATGTCGCCGGCGAAGACAACGCCTGCGATGGAACTTCCTGGGGCAGTCTCACGCGCAGGATGCAGATTGCTGGTCTTTGGCCAATCAAATCGATCGATGAAGTCTACCTCAGCGTTGAAGAATTAGCCTCTGCTATTGAAAGTATCCACATCTACTACTTCCACGCCCATCACAATTGCGGTAACTCCAACTTCCACAAAGAAGTTGCGCGAGTTCTGAGAAAGATTGAGAGCCCGGTCATGGATATGCACAGGGTACACATGGCAAGACAGCAGTGATGATGTTCGATGAAGGAGGACTGTTTTAGGATCTCGAGGTGAGAGTTTGAAGATTGACTTGGAGGTTTGCTCTCCTGGGTTCTTGGGTTCTGGGTTTGCAGCCGCGGATTTTGGTCTCTTCCTGTGTCGCTGAGCAGTGAGTCTCTCGGTCGTAGGATGGGGACAGGAGAGAAAATTAGAGAGAGCTTACTTAATAGTCCAAAACAGCGGCCTGGATCGTGACCACCCAATAGTGACTTCTCCATCTGTGTTCCACCCCCCTGCCAAGAAAACACATGTTCTGGAACCTCTGACTTGGTTCATCAAACTGTATTGATTTACATCAAAAGAAGCTCTAGAACTCATATTTAGGCACATGTTGGTGTGCTCGTCAACTCGTTTCCGGTAGGCTTCTCGATTCTTTGGTAACCAGGAAGACCTTTCCAGTGGTAGCGAAGGAACATCTGTTGTTTTGCATCTAGCTTGTTTTCCTCGCTTAAAAGTCAATTGGCTCGTTGGAATACCAAGAAAGGTAGCGAGGTGGCGTTACTCAATCGGGCAACACTAAAGATCTGAACTATTTGATTCTGACTTTAGTTTCGGGACAGGCGTCTGGGCAATCGTGAGTTCCGAGAAGCTAGTCCTCGTAACCGCGAATCGAGGGATCTTCGCCAAGGCACTGGGGTCTTGCCAAGATAGTCTATCCCGTGCCCGTGCCCATGCCGTCTGAACTTCTAGTCCGAGACAGGTCTGGGGAAGCAATGGCTCGGATGATTTTTTTAGACTTTTTTTTATTCTAGCTTTCTCTACCCGGGCCAGCCGCTCTGATCATTTCCCCTTATGGCTGTTCTAGAGCGCCATACTATGCAGGTACACGGTGCTGGAGAGGGGGAGGCTGAGGATCTCGGATGAAAGATCTGAACATGATAAAAGCCTCGTCCCCGAAAACTCTTCGACTCCTCTTCTTTCCCTTCAGTACAGATTTATTAATCCAGCTTTAGTAATATCTCAAAAGTACATTTTCATTTCTTCACTTCTTTTTCAACAGGAAATCTCAATCCTTGCGAAAATCAGCAACAATGAAGTCCTCCACGGCATTCTCCTTTTTGGCTTTCGCCGCCTCAGCTGCATCATCCCCTCTCGCTGCCCCAGAGCTCGAAGAGCGAACTTTCTTCCCACCAGGCTGCTCGCTCGACAATAAAGTCCTCATTCTAGCTGGTCTCAGCCAGGAATTCTGCTCTGCATACTTGCAGCCAACAGTAACTGCCACAGTCGAGAAGACTGCTTTCAACACTGCATTTGTATGTCCATCCAAACATGTTACATTTATTATCAATGTCGTCAATGCCACCCAATTCCCCACATTGAAAAAAAGTAAACACCCGCTAACACAACCAAACAGGCCACATCAACAGTCACCCAGACCATTCAAGTCACCAGCACTGTTACCCCCGTCCCATCTCTCGTCTGCAATGTCCCTGGCTTCGCAACCGCAAATTCACCTACCAGTTTCTTCAACGACGATGGATCCTTCCCTCTCGCACAATGCCAGGCCCAATGTGCTTCTATAGGAGCTGGCACCTTTGCTTCTGGCACAACCCTCTGTGCATGCTACCCCGGAAAGCGTAAGTTAACCCCACCAACTCTCCTCGAACTCCCCTTCCTCCTACTCGGTCTCCAGGTGAGGTCAATACAGTACACTAACTCTCTCCTAGCCGCCGACGTAGTCGCCCCCGCAACAGGAAGCCCCTTCACTTTCTCCGACGTAAACTGCCCTCTCCCCGGCCCAGTCAAGCGTGCACCAGCTCCAACCTGTGCTCCCGCCAGCGCCAAAACCCTCCCTCGTTTCGTCCAGAAGCTCAACCCCAACCCAGCCCGCGTTAGCAGTGCTTGCTCTTGCTTGCTTAATAAGCAGACTCCTGCTGCTTGCACTGTCACTAAGTATACTACTGTCACTACCACGACAACGATCGTGCAGGTTGATACTGCCACAGCGACTGAGACTGTTACGGTTACTGCTGCATAAGTGGGCGTGCACAGTCTGTGATTTTGAGGGGCTTCTCACAGATGGGTATTGTTGAATACTGGCTGTTGAACGAAGGACGATGGGGGTGATTCTATGACAAATTAGCTTAATGTTTATATCGCATATTTGATAATATTCATCAAATTCCCAGATGTCTCCGGATGCAAGCTACGAGTGTTACGCGGGGAAACCATTTCCACCTCGTAACTAAGCACATTGAAATCTATTGGAAATTTAACAACGGAGATAAAACACGGAATAATAATAAACGCAGGGACGAAGTTGAGTGAGTAGCCAGAGAAACAATATTAATCCTGATCTCGCTTGTTTGCATTCCGCCAAGACGGGTATCAACAAAGTAGGGCACTATTTATAAAATCTGAGATTCTGGAACTCTTGAGGGAAAATTGTTACAGAAGAAAAACATATAAACTCCCAAACAAACGTGATTTGACGGCAATATTGATAGGATTTGCAGCTCCTGAAAACTGCAGTCCGGATGAGATCATAGGAAACGTCATAGAGGAGAAATAAAGATGAAACATAACCTAATCAAATATAACAAAATCACAGATTGCATTTACAAGAATAGCAATTCTAAAAGTATACTTAGTTGATCCTTCGGCAGCCTCGCCACGTACCCCACGGTTGCCTTGTTCCCCGCATCTGCAGCCTCGCGGGCAAGGCTTAAGAACAACCCCCTCCTCTACTTCTCCTCCTCTTCCTTTTTCTTTCATCTTTCAATAACAACAACAACAACACCAACACCAGGAAATCATCACCAATACTCTCTCCTCCACACCAAAAGAAGTTAAAAACAAACCGCCCAAAATGCCCATCCCAATCCAAGTCATCAACGGCAAGAAGACCGTCACAGTCCTCGGTTTGTCCTCTTTCCTCTCCCTCCTCTCGCCCACCTGCATCCCCATCTAACTCCCCCTCCAGAAAACAACCCCCTCGTAATGAACACCCTCTCCACCCACCTGGGCCTCTCTCCCACCCTCCAATTCCACGACATCTACACCCTCGATACCACCTCCCTAACCCACATCCCCCCGCCAGTCCACGCCCTCCTCGTGATCCTCCCCCTCACACCCGCCTGGCACGCCTCGCGCGAATCCGAAGACGCCATCACACCCACCTACACAGTATCAGGCCCCTCCGAACCCGTCGTGTGGTTCAAGCAGACCATCGGCCACGCATGCGGTTCCATCGGCCTCCTGCACTGCCTCATCAACGGCTCCGCGCTCAAACATCTCCTCCCGAATTCCCTCGCCTTACAGATCCGCGAACAGGCTATCCCGTTGCAGATGGACGACCGTGCAAAGATGCTGTACGACAACGAGGACTTTCTCAACGCGCACCAATCCGTCGCCGAGCTGGGTGATACGGCTGCGCCTGATGCGGCGACGGGGGATAGGCTGGGTCAGCATTTCGTGGCGTTTGTGAAGGGCGAGGATGGGAATCTGTGGGAGTTGGAGGGGAGTAGAAAGGGCCCTATCAATAGGGGGTTTCTTGGGGAAGAGGGCTTGTTGAGTGAGAAGGGCGTGGAGTTGGGGATTGGGAGAGTCATTAAGTTGGAGGCGGAGAGTGGTGGTGGGGATTTGAGGTTTAGCTGTATTGCGCTTGCAGGTAGAGAGGAGTAGATGATATCTCGGGGTGGGAGTGATAATGTTTTAGGGAGAAGAGGTGCTGGTGGGATGGGTGTTTCTGGTGTTGGGGGGTCGGCGAGGTTATGGCGTTGCAGTATTGCTACCTATTCGTTTGCATGGAGTTGGACTGGAAAAGGGTCCGAGAGAATGATGATCTGCTTTATGATGTTTACGATACCAAAAGTCCAGGGGATTCACAAGACAGAGGTACAAATTTACAATGATTGAAACATTGGAGCTGCAAACAGACTGTGTGAACTCCAATTCTCGACGTCAAGATCCACCCCCTTTCATATCTCTACACCTCTGGTTCCCTTACTTCTTCACAAAGAGAACCTAACAATTGGAGATGGAGATATTGATAAACATGATCTAATTACTAAAACGCTGAGCTAAGCATCATACTTCAGTATTGAAGCTGACTGCTTGCTTGGAACAATAAAAGATACAAAACACGCTTCACAAGCATCGCGACAACTTCGCCTCGAAATCTCCCAAATACTTACCAATGCCCTAAATAACCCCCCCTAGACATCAACATTACACCAATAACACATCAACCATCAGTACATTATACCCCAACCCCCGTTCTCCAGACCCCCAGCCAGAACAAACAATCCAATTGTCAAACTCCAAGGTTCAAACCCAGCACGCTACAATTTGCCAAGAAATGAATCCAGATCCGGATCTAATTAACAGCCAAGCCAGGTTGACTACTAGTAATCCAATCATGCTCATTTCTTCTGAAATGCTCAAGTTCATCACTGATAGTACCATTATGACTAGCCCCGGAGTGAACAGGTGGAGGAGTCACCCACTCTGGACTTTGTCGGCGTAGAGAATTGCCATAGTGGCCATGAGGAGCTCGCAGGCCACTGAAATCCAACATCCGCACTTTTTCAAAGTCTTCCGTCATCCAAGGATGCTGAAGGACCTCCTCTGCCGTGGGTCGTTTCTTCGGATCATGGTCCAGCATTCGCGCGACTAGATGGAGTGCCAGATCGGTGATGGATCCCCATAGACTCACGTCGTCGAAGTGTAGATCACCTAAGAGAATTCGTACACGTAGTCCGTCGTATTTGCTGTCCCCTTTCTGAGCAGGAAAAGGTTGTTTTCCAACGAGCATTTGGTATAGGCAAACTCCAGCTGACCAGATGTCACAGGGTTTTGCGAGGTAGCTCTCCCCATTTGATTCAGATCCGATCTGCACGGCTTCTGGTGCGATATCTGCTGGATTGTTAGCTGTTTCTGGCCGCCCAGCAGTGGCATCCAATAAGTGTTTGATGGAGAAGACATACGGGTTGGCGTGCAGGGCATGTGATTCACATATCTGTGGTCCCATGGCATCTGCATGCTGTTTCCAAGGTCGGCGATCTTCGTCACATTGTTTTCAAAGACAAGAATGTTTTCTGGCTTGAGATCTCTGTGAACCATATTTTTGGCATGCTACGAACTCGTTAGCAAGGGAAATGAATGCAACTCGAAAGACCTACCATGCGGCTCAATCCCTGCATTATGTGCGTAAACATGATCTTGGCCGTAGGCTCTGGCAAACCACCATTTGGGGTGTAGCCTCTCTCTTGGCACCATCGTAGTAGGTAGTGCTGAAGATCTCCTCCCTGGGCGAACTCCGTGATGATGACCACGCCACTGTTCATTTCCATTGAGTCAAGACACTTCAAGACATTCTCGTGATTCGCTTTCAACATCAATCGGCACTCGTTCTTTGAACTCTCCCTGTGGCGAGTGTTCGATGTTTCCATCATGAATTTAGCTACGACAAATCGCCCCGTGACGAGGTCAATTGCTCTCCAGGCACTCGAGAAGGCCCCTTTACCCACGTACTGATCAAGCATGTATCTTTGACGAAACTCGTTGCTGAGAGCAGCAATCATGGTATGACGTTTCCGTCTTTCCTTGGCTTTCTCTGGAGCTTCAATTGCAGGACTGGAATTTCTATCGTGCCAGAGTGTAAACAAAAGACTTTCTCGCCAGGCCCGCAGAAGCATGAAGGTGGAGTTGACCATCAGAGCATCATGATTGCGAATGCAATTAAGGATTTGGTTTCGGAAAGCGATGTCCTGAATTCTGCTGCAAGCCTCCCAAAGAGTGATATCTGACTCTGTGTTCAGGCGCAAATTGGCCTCGCCGAGCGACTGTTGGAACATGGTGATGGCAAAATCCGAGAACCCTGGCTTCATGATAGCGTGAGAGAGAGCCGTTTGACCATCAAAAGCTACAGAGATGGCCCTTGCCCCACGGCGGAACAAGATTTCGGCAACCTCGAGATGCCCATTGCAAATGGCGGCCATCAGAGGCGACGTTCGATCTTTAGTTTGACAATTCGCATCTGCCGCTCCAGACAAGAGAATTTCGACCATCTCACGAGAGCCTTCAACTGCTGCGAAATGGAGTGCGGTTCGACCAGCAAAATCTTTGACATTGACGTCTGCGCCCCATTGCATAAGCAAATTTACAATTCGTGAATTCCCGGTCATTGCGGCGGAAACAATAGGTGGCAGATATCCCAAATTGGTGTTCGGATGGTAACCTCGTCTCAAAAATACCTCCACAAGTGGACAGCAACCGATTGAAGCCGCATATGCTAGCACTGTGGTGTTCTTGTAGTACCACTGACTAGGATCAGAGGGTTTGATTTCGCGGTCTGACAGATGGAGTAGCTTCGTCCTGCCTATGATTTGCAACATGCCCTGGATAACTCGATCATCGTTCAAGTAAGCCGGAACACTTTCCACGATGCAAGACGCCGGAGTAAGATGCGATACCCAGTTCTCGACTGCATACTCCAAGAAGGGAAAGGTCTTTAGTCGCTGATCCAGAGTATAATTATCTGGGCAAGGTCCTTCTGCCCCGATTGCAGCACGTATATAGGCCAAGCAGGCTAGTGTCAGGTAGGGTAGGTGTTCACCATGCCCAAGTATATGAAAATGCCATTGAATTGCGGCTCTCAGGCTCTTTGGGACAATGATTTCCTCCTCGCTGCCCTCAAATCGAATGAACCCGCCCGCCGCCATATTCATATAGTCGATCGAGGGAATAGTTCGTTGTTGCGGTGGGTCGTGTAGAGAGAACTGCAGCACGTGCTGAAGTTCCCTGGCGTTGAGATTTCTTTGGGCAAAGTGCACCCAGGTCAGCATGGCTGGGATGATGTCCAAATGATCTGGAACGTATTCCCCAAAACTAGCATACAGCTCCGCACAGATATGTACCATTGCCGGGTGTCTGGTACAAAATTGCACAGAGGGAAACCAGAAGGCACGCACAACGAGCGGATGTCTGGCTGCCATGGTTTCAATATCTCGAAACAAGTGTTGGGCATATTGTAATCTAGAATTGTAAGCGAATGCTACTCAATGTTGTTTTGTGACTTACAGCCCCTGCTGGGAACGAAGATGGGCTTCTCCAGACGTCTGTCTGACGATTGTCATCACAATCCTTTGCGCGAGACCCGGAAATTTGTCCACTACTATGGCCATCACGGGGTTGTTTTTCAAGCGATTCTCCACATCTCGTATGACATCGTTCGAGTATACGCGAGGGACCTGCCATGGAGCATCATTCCCTTGTGGTCCAGCACCGCATCGATTGATAAGCTGGTTCGCAGGTTGGATCGGGCGGGAATTTTGATATCTATTCACGTGGGGAGATGACTGTGAGGAAGAGGACGAGGAGGACGAGTCGGTAAATAAGGTTGGGTGGGAGGAGAACGGGCTGTCGAGGGCTCCGCCCGCTGATATGTCGGCCATGAGGGGGCAATAAAAATGCTTGTCGTGGCTCGAGGCCTGTAAGGATGTTTAGAGTGCGGTCAAGGGGGAAAGTTCGTAGATATTGCATATGTAGGAATACTGGAAGTGCTGCTAACAAAGTAGTAACGAGTGACTTTCGAGCATAGTCGGAGAGAGTGTCAGTTTCCAGGATTCCCTGTGTAGAGGTCCTGAGGATCCCCCAAAGGAAGCTCGTAGGCCTCTCTCGGTGCAGGTTTGACGGATAGAGATAGAGATGTCAGAATGTGCGAAGGATGGATATTTGAGGGATGGACGCTGTGTGCAACGATATGGCCCTCAATGGGACAGGCCAGAATGCCGAGAAGAATGACGGGTATTGCATTGGCGAAGTGCTTCAATCGATCGATCGAAGCTGCTGAAGGGGCTCGTCGTATGTAATTGGGTACTCGCAACACTGATGTTGGTGAAGGCGGCGCAGGAGCGAACCAGACTTCAAAAGGCGCCGGCGTTGCGCTACGCTAGGTATATCCTCACCACACAAACAATATAAGCGAGTTTCTCTTCCATTTCCACAGATACCACGAAAATCGTTTCTTGAATTGGAGTTCTTGTTTCTGCACAATAATATTAATAGTCCTCGATCGTTCGATGAATCGTAGGTGCTGGAATCTTGATTCGAATCCTTAGGCCATAGCTCTTCTGCAGCAGTGAAAGTTCCTACAAGTCGTAACTGCCCTCTCGAACTCCAACATGGAAACCTTATCGATAACACTCAATTCTCATTCCTAACAAAACTTCCAAAGATCGCTCGCTCTAGTTGTAAAGCTAAGTCCGAAATCAGTCACCGAAGAAGAATAACCCATCGACGTCGTGGAGAGACATACCTGGCTCCACTTTTTAGCCCAATTTGGCGAGCATCATTGAATAACCAAGTGACGTTGCGGTTGCGCCGGCTAACGGCGAGCACCCTTCTCAGCAGAATTAACATTCATAACGAAACAGACAAGATAAGGAATACGTACCAGTCCGTCTGACACGTCCATGAATGCCCAAATCACTTTTTCAGGCTTGAATATCTTCTGTCCGAGAAGAGTGAGGAAAGTGCCGCCTTCCCCACAAGTCTTATTCCTGACATCCTGCTGTGTCTGGCTATGATTTGAAGAGACATGTTGCGTATAACATCATCGGAGATACCTTTCCCATCAAAAACTACGAGTCCTCAAACATCGAAAACCCCGAAGGCGAAAGAGCTCAATCGCACAAGTCCCATGCATCAACTGCATGGCCTGGCCAGGAGTATGCCATCCAGCGAGAACAACGTAATGAATGTGTAACAGGAATGGAGGCCGCTAGGTAGGGGTAGGTATTTCTGCTGACGTCGCAAGCCGCAAGGTAGCTTATGTTGACATCATTACCAAACCCAAAGCTTCAACCTGCGAATATCAGCGGTATCATTGAACAAAGAGGAAATAGAAAACCAAAAACGAAAACAAAAACAAATCCGAAAATAAAAAATAAAAAAAGAGGAAGAAGAAAAAAGGAGAATATAGAATCCACCAACCTCCCTAACACATAAACAAACCTTCAAATAACCGAAACTCCTATACACATATCCAGCAGATCCGTCGTTGCGTTGCACAAAAGTAGCCTAAAACAAGCCTAGCCCGATTCGATCAAGGCAAAGTAAACAAATCGAAAAAAATGAATCAAAGAAAAAAGAAAGAGCAAGAAAAACCTGAAAACCTGTTTCAGATGTACATAAATACCTAGGTCAAATCAATCCATGACATCGATCAGATCTGTTAGCTCTGAGCGAACCATGGCTCCCGACGACACAAACCACGGCTACCTCACCCGAAAAGGTCCGAAATCCGATCTCGGCTCATCCAAACCCCATAACCTCTATCAAAAACCATTCAGATTCGGGATCACGGGACAAGAAATAAACTACACGTCAAAAGACCAGTTTCTCACCTCCTTTGGGCCTCAGGCCAGACATATCGTCACCAAAACTCGGCACAGCACCCGAGCGATTTGGCTACCTCATCGAACCAACAAGGTGAGGTAAGATACCTACCATAAGATATCAGCCGAGGATTTCTAGATCTGGATTCTCGTTACTATTATTTTTAAACAAGGGTCGTCTAAAATATTTAACTATAAAAAGGCGGGCTGTAGGCTGGTGGATAAGAAAAGCGGCGAATGAGAGCATGGCCCTACAATCTACTTACCTTCTTGCCTACATGTAGGCAAGCAGGGTCTCCATCACCGAGAGACAGAGGTGAAGGAAAGAAAGGGAGCAAGAAGTTGAATCGACGTGGATCTGATACCTATCTTGTCATGTGTTTGCAAACAAGATGCCTTATCTCCCCTCTCCATTCTCTTCTTTTCCATCACCCCATCTATCACCCACAAGTCTTTCCATCCATTTTGAAAAAACTGTTATACATTACCGATGATTTTCCCCACCAATCTAATGCTCCACCCTCCCTCTACAACCTATGCCATACGCCGCCCATCTAAGACCACGAAATACTGCATCACGAATTAGTACCGTCATCCTCTCAACCGAATCCCACCCAAGAGGAACTTACTAAAGCATAATGCCCGCTCCAGCAGCCATAGCCACAAACTGCTGCGCCGTCTTCCTCAACTCAACACCTCTATCCTTGCCCGTCTCCAGCAACTCCGGAATGACAGCCACAGTACCCACATACAAGAACGTTCCCGCGGTAAACGGCAACAGCATATCCCCCCAACTCAAACTCGTGCCCATCAAACCATCAAATCGTCCACCGGTGTTTTCACCACCACTACCGCCGTATTCCTGCACCGCGATCCCAATCACCGTCCCGAGCAATGCACCGAGCGCAGTGACGAATTGCGCGCCCATTGCTTGTCTCTTGGAGAACCCAGATTGGATCAGAAGTGCGAAATCGCCTACCTCATGGGGGATTTCGTGGAAGAATACTGCTACGGTTGTAGTCGCTCCAATAGTAGGGGATGCGTAGAAAGAGGAAGACATAGCTAGACCGTCTGTGATGTTGTGTGTGAAATCGGCGCTGTACAATATCCATATTAGCATGCCACACACCTCAGAGCAAACCAAACCATCTCCAGTCAAGAGAAACAGAAGGGTGGTGGAACACGCACATCAAGTTCAAATACCCAGCCAGCTTCACACTAGCATTAATCTCTTTCTGCTCCTTCACAGCCTGCAACTCTGTCCCAGCACTCGCACCAGCTCCCTTCCCCTTCCTCGACCTCGTACTCTTCGCAGGCGACTCCTCAAGCGCACTACCCTTCCCAACCGGCTTCACAACCTCGACCTCTCCATGTCCATGTCCATGATCATGACTATGACCCTCTCCCCCCGTCGCAATCCTCAACCCCTTATCCATCGCCACAAAAGTCACAAACCCAACCATAATCGCCACTCCAAGCAGCAGATTCCTATTCGGCTCCACTAGCACGAACCGCACATGTTCCGGCGCGTCCTCACCCAGGAATATCTCAGGCAGTAAATGGAATAGGGTGTCGCCTAGCAACCCACCCACCGCGAAAGCGACCATGACAGAGAGGCTGGAGGGGTCGATGTTCGGCGGGCAGAGCGCGAGGAGGAAGTTTGGCGGGCCGGAGATGTACAGTGTTGCGAGGAGGGCGTTGACTGCTGGCGTGGAGGGGAACAGGACGGCGAAGATGCGGGATGTGAGGCTGGATGTTTGGGGAGAGGTCGCGACTTTGTAGGTGTTGAGGTCTTGGACTAGAGGGCATTCCTATTTACATTTCGCGTCAGTATTCGGTTCATGTAGTATAATTTGAATTGTGAATAGACTTTTGAATCGGAGGGGGGGAAGAGTGGGAGGACAGCAACACAACACAACATACCTGCAGCTTCTCCTCTATTTCAGGAATACTCATGGCTGCAATTGAAGCAGCATGTTTCTCAGCATAGACGCAGACAATTGCTACGCATAGCAGGATTGCTATGCGACGGGGGTAGAAAAGAGGCATAGCTGCGGTGAGGTGGTTTTGGTGGGAGGAGGACAGAGTGGATGAGGAGAGAAGCTCGTGTGAGGTTGTTGATGCTGAGCTGGTCACCCCGAAAGCGGGCATCTAGTGCGTCTGCCAAGACACTCTACCCCTTTCAATAAATATCTGCTCGCTTCCGACAAACAACAAAGACTTCCTTTATGAATACAAATGATAAGTCAACACCTTTCATTATATGGTTTTTGCTTCTAATCGCTAGACAATAAAATAAGCTTTTCTCTCTAGCAAACTTCCTCCTCTGGGGTCTTTACATCTCTATTATACCTAAACTCAATACAGCTCAGCTCGTTTGCCTCGTCTTCAATTCAACAGTAAGTCATCATCTAAAATGCGCATTCTTGTTCATACGTGTTTTTGTAGATATATCTAATATTTTATACTCTTTGCAAACGCCATGAACGCAGTCCATGAAAGCAAAACCCCAGCAAACCCAAGTAAACCGATCCAAGAGCCCATCCGATCATCCAAGTCATCCAAGTCATTCCAAACCATCAAACCATCCATTCAGCGATCTTCCTCCCCAGAGACACATGCCCATCACTGCACACCATAAATCAGAGCCAATCCTGTCCTATCCCATTCCCCCAAGCCAAATTCTCTTCTCTCAACCAATATGCTCAAAATCATCCTCCGTCTCCGTCTCCTCCCCATCATCATCACTCTCAAACTCAAACTCCGTATTATCATCCGCCGTATTAAAGAAATTCTCATCATCATCTATACTGACCGCAGCAGTTTTCGCACCCTGCCCCTCACTCAAAGTCTTCACATCAACCATCTGCTCATCAACTTCTCTCTCCTTGCCTTTCCCCTTACCAGCATACGAAGCAAGCAAAGCAGCCTGCTCCATCTCATTCGTTACAAATACCGGTTTCTCATCCACTCCCTCATTATCAGAAGCATAACCCTTCCCCTTCTCCCTAATCGGCAAATCAACCACCATCTCATCACCCCCTTCCCCACCAACAAACACCACACTCCCCTCCCACTCCGAAGACGCGGGCGTCAAGAACTCACTCTCAGCAAAAACCCTCCTGCGATCAACATGATCCACACTCCACCCGTCCTCAACACCCACACTTGTATTCACACCCTCCATCTCACTCTCCACCATACTCCCAAACACCGAACTGCGCCCGTCGAAATCAATCTCCGTCGACGCGCTCGAATTCGCCGTCGAGCCCGTATGATACGCCGGTCCGGGTCCCATTGCACCACCACGCTCGGCGGGAGGGATAGCCTCCTCGAATACACCGCCTGTGCCGTCGTTCAAACCGTTCGCCCAGAGTGGTAGATACTTATACTCCTCATCCCCTAGACACAATAGCGTGTCGCAGATATCGCACGAAGGGGGTCGTAAGTTCTGGATCTCGCCACGGCTGAGCATACGATTAGATGCTGTCTGAATAGTACCGTGAATCTCATCGAAGAGTGTAGTAAGGTTAAAAAAGGGCGATGAGGCCGTGATTTCGCTGCTGATTGGCATATGTGGTTTCGAGGAAGGGTCGAATACATAAGTGCGAGACATGACGGGTAAATCGCCTGTTTGGGGAAGGGACCAGGAGACGTTTTGATCGGGAATGTAGTCTGTTGCTGTCCTGATTGGGATATCGTGTAATATATTGCTTGATTGCTGTTCCTTGAATATACCTTGAAGCTTCTGCCAGCTGGTCCCGGACTTTTGCTTGCCTTCTCTGGGCGATGTCTTGCTTGGGCCCCCTCTCTCTAAATCATCATCCCAAGAATCCGGTATTTCGTCCTTGATTTTTGGCGAGGTGGGAAAAGAATAACTTGAATTCCCTTCGCCCGCAATTGCTTCATCCCGGGCTTTGAGCGCCTCCTTCCAGAAACCGGGCTTCTTGGACTTGATTTCCATGGGATCGTTGAGAGACGACGGCGAATGATCAAACAGCATGGCATCCGGTTTCAATTTCCAGAAATCCGTCTTCTGCGCTGACCTATACTCATGATCGATATCTCCCTCTGCCATGCAAGTATCGGCTTTCTCTACCGGTTGAAGAACCATCCGCTCGACCATGTACGCCTCTCTCGGGAACTCTCCATCGTTATACTTAACATCACGAATCGCCTGAAAGATAATCTCATTCAGCTTCCAGGTAGTACACTCCAGTCCATACATGGAGATCGCAGGGATTGAGTTCGCATCCGCAGCTCCAACTGCTTTGGCTTCCAGGGCCAGATTGGCAGCTGATCTCGGCCATGCCTGATCCCGGATGAGGTTTGTCGCGCAGCGTTGATGCTTAGGATTCCATTTCAAGAGTCTCACTGTACTCCAGAAGAACCGCGTCATCAACTTCTCCTGTTCAGCAAGATCGTTGAAGAAGGTTGTGCTCATGTCCGAATTCGAGGGCTCGCGCTCGTGACGCTCCTGGCTCCGATGTTCGTGCCAGCTTCTACGTTCGGCTTCATCGAGAGGTTGATAGAAGCACCACATCAGGCTACCGCGAGCATAGTGGATGAGTTCCTCGATCGCAGCGTTCACGACAGTCTTCTCTTCATGGTCGAAGAACCGGGCATTAGCCTCGATAAAATCTCTGATCTTCAAGATCTTCCCGAATTCTGGTAGAGCATGGAGCCAATTCATATTCGGACTCAGAAGGAATTGAACTTCCTGTTCGATGCGAGCATGGAAGTTGCGTCCCGCATGTTGAATGAGGTTGAGGGTATCTTCATCCAGAGATTCGCGGGATCGGCCAAACTTGGTGACTTGCTTGCCGGCAGGATAGTTGGCATTTGGGTGATTGGCAGAATCAGATCTAGTTGTGCCGACTCGAAGAGCCTCCTCGGAAACAAGAATTGTAAAGGCGTAGCGAGTGACGACCTCATTCTGCAGAAGCATACCGATACGAAGACAGTCTTCCGGGAGAATCTCGAAGATCTTACAGTTAGGCTCAGCGATCATCCAAGTGACGACGTAATCGACTACCGAATTCGGACACTCAAAATGCTTTGCCAACACGGCAAGAGTCCAAACCTTTGGAGCTGAATCGAGTCTCGGATCTTTGCCTTCGATAATCTGCAACAGACGCTCAATACCGGTGCGGTGGCGAATCGGACAGTAATCAAGCGTCTCAATCTCCTTTGCCTCCTCTTTGTAGTTGCGCGTGTAATCGCTCTGTTGACTCGACTTCCGCTGATGCAGTTTCTTGCTCTGGGCCAGTGTTCTCTGTAGGGCAATATCTGCAGCGTCTGCGGCAGCCGAGAGGCGTGCAACGTCGTTGCTCGGTGGTTCATCGGTGTCGATGATTTCTTGCACTTCATCTGGAGATGAGCTACCAGACCTCAAATCGGGATGGACTGTGGTTTCATCCACTCCACCCACCAACCCATGTGCAGCAGCAACACGACTGAACTCCGACTTGTACCATCTGCGAATACCTAGAGAGCACGACAGCTCGGCTGTGAGTTCCAGAGCATCATCTCCTTCCTCTGGGGGTGTCAAGTCGAGAACATATTGGATTCCCTCAGGCATAGATCCAAGGAGTCCAGTTCGGCGTTTGAAGCGATGTTGTTGCCAATCATCCTCGAGAGCCTTCTTGAACATGGGAGACGCAGCCTTGAGTCTGCCACTATGAACTCGATGCGTATCGCTCAATTGGAAACCAGTGGTATCGAAAGCGGGTCGATTGTTAGGGAACCGGACAATGACCAATGTATCTCCTTCATTGAGTTGGGACTTGGTATATTGGATGGCATTGGCATCCCTGTTGGTCAATGTTTTGGTCTTGGTGGGAGATTTATGAGCAGAATTTTGATCAACGGGCCCTGTCAATGTTAGCGAGGGACTTGCTTTTGACAGTGAGTACTCACCAACTTCGAACTCAACTTTAGTTTGCATGTCGGGCAGGGGGCTTGATGGAGGTGGTTGTGGGCCGTTTGCAACACGTGCAATGTCCAGGAGATCCCGGAGGACCTCAACTCGTTCTTGAGCCATGGTACGGAGTCTCTTCGGTATACCAAGGGACAATCAAGATACTGTGTATGTTCAAGGGAATGGTTGAAGCCGTATATAATGTCGACCGAGGAAGACTCCAAGGCAATAGTTCAGATCAGGCTGAGCGTTGAAGACCACTCAATCGTGAGGTAAAGAGTGCGGAATATTAATTATTTGAAGCTCAGATCAAACTTGGGACTCAATTCCTACGACTTCAAAGTGATCCAGATGAATTTGAGATATGTTGTTGGGGTCTCTCCGTCTCCGTTTGCTGTCACCAAATGGCGCCTAGGGAGCCTGGCTTGGGGATGGACGTGAACAGTTGAGGTCGGCGATATATTGAACGAAGAATCACCACTGTGCGTTAAACCCTTCAACGAATGAGGACAAGAGTATATACTTCAGTTGATGAAGTTATACCCAGGTCGAGGTCGATGTTTGTTGTGTGAAGTGGGAAGAAAGAAGTTCCAAGTGTCAGCCTCGTTGACACTTTAGGCACCGGTCAGCCTAGGCCAAGCTGGTGAGTCGTGACTTCTGTCGGAATCCGACTCGGTGACCAGCCAGGCCTAGCCTTGAATTGAGGGGTGTTGGAGTCGGTATCGGGATATGATATTATGTGATATAATATACTCTTCTAGCAATAATCGAGTCCTGAGTAGATGGCATCAGCTTCCGATCTAATGTGACTGTTGCTGTTTTGTTTTCTCGATAGACGTTTGAGAGCCTTGACGTGGGGTAAAATCAAATATTGCAAGCTCCAAGCTGGGCAAGGGCGGGGGCAGGGCAGGGCAGCAAGTCCATCCTGGGCGGAGCCACATATCTGCAGATCGCTGGAACAGATCATCATCCCCATGTCAAATTGGGATTGGCTGGCGGAGGAGGAGGTCACATGTTGTGGCGGGGTTGTGTAACATGGCGGGATTTCATTTTGCAGAACTGCCAGTGAAAGTTGAAGAAACAGTGAAGAAGCTTGAACCGGACCCGAAATAAGTAAGTTATAAAAGCGGTTGAAGGATATTGTATGGTTGAGTGCAAGATGGAGGGAGGCGCTAATTAGCCGATCGTTTGTTGTTGTCTCTATTTAGTCGTCATTGCAACCGTTTTACTGAGTCAGATGTAGAAGTATTCGGGTTAAAGAATGTGTTCACCTTGAGGTGGGTCAACTATCCAGTCTATCTCTCACTGAGGGCAGCACCTCATCATACTCAAACATCTGTGATGTGCACGTCTGGACCGAAGCATTGACTTTGTATTATATTTTGCCTTCATACATATCTCATCACTTTCTCCATCTAATTCTCGTACTTTTCGCAAGGCACCCCTGCATCTTCACAATGGCCCAAGGAACACCCCACCGCCGATCTTACTTCTTTATCGGAGGCGAATACGTCAACAACTCTTCCGGTAACATACTCGCCGGTCAGATGTACGTCGAGAAACTCACTCCAGTATCTGGACGTACGAAACCATACCCAATAGTCTTCATTCACGGCGGAGCTCAAACTGGAACGGTGTGTACCTTCCTCCTTTCCAAACCCCCTAAATCCATAGCCCTCCCTCGCCAGCTCACAACCAATTTCCAACAGAACTGGCTCAACAAACCCGACGGCAATCCTGGTTGGGCATCATACTTCCTCTCATCAGGGTACGAAGTCTACCTCCTCGACCAAACAAACACCGGCCGCTCAGGATACAATCCCTCAAGCGAGGTAAAACAATCATCTTTCACGGCTGAGTACATCCAACAACGCTTCACAGCCATCGAGCACTACCCACTCTGGGAACAAACAAAATTGCACACCCAATGGCCAGGTGTAAGTTCTTTACCCCAAAAATCTCACACCTCCTATGCCAAATTGACGATTTCTAGACCGGGCTTATGGGCGATCCGATATTTGATGAATACTTCGCATCAACAGTCCCAAGTCCCAGCAGCTCTCCCGTCCAAGAAACCAGCATGCAAAAAGCCGGTATCTTACTCCTAGATAAAATTGGCCCAGCAATCATAATCGCCCATTCTCAAGGCGCTCTGTCGGGCTGGCTCTGGGCAGACGCACGACCAGGTCTTGTGAAAGCGCTCATCCAAATCGAACCAAAAGGTCCACCATTCCGCGAAGCCATTTTCTCGACTGAAGTGACGAGGCCATGGGGTTTGACGTCTATCCCACTCACATACTCGCCCCCTCCAACAAATTCATCCTCTCCTTTGTCTATGCAAACAATCCCTGCTTCCTCAACTCAATTCGTAGATTGTACACTTCAAGCCGAACCAGCAAGACAGTTGGTCAACCTCAAGAATGTACCATTTCTCATCGAGACCGGAGAAGCTAGTTACCACGCTACGTACGATCATTGCTTCGTTGAGTTTCTGAGGCAGGCGGGCTGCGAGAGGGTTGAACATCTGAAGTTGGCTGATGTGGGGATCCATGGGAATGGACATTTGCAATTCTTGGAGAGAAACAGCGATGAGATTGCAAGGTTGTTGGAAAAGTGGATTGAGGACACTCTTACGTAGCATTCGACGCAAGGTTAACTTCGATGGAGGCTTGTGCAATGAATCATGCTAGGCTATGGTCTAGCTGTGAGCTCTCCATATCGTCGACATTTGCGAATGAGTCTCTTATACCAAGCTTCCAGTGGAAAGAGCGCATTTTCTCCCAGAGGGTAGAAGTCACCCTATCTGTGTTCAGTAGTCCGAAGCGTCGATTCTGGCATTCGACGGGATTGGGTTGATACAGACATTCCGGTTAAGAATCGCAGGGGCCAAATGGGCCAACGTCGACATCATAGATGTGGAACGTTCCCAAAGAAGTTCAAAGACGGGGTCTTGTACACTCCTATAGGAACATGCCGGAGGGAGATGAAGGACTCAATAACGAGGAAGATGCGTGCGGCGATGTAGACAAGCATAATGCATCCGCTGATGCAAAGGAGGCTATATGCCAAGAAGGACCTCCGGATTCCACCGCTCGATCCTAGGAGATAGCTCATGAAGCGAGACTTCAGGAAAGAATAAATGGGACTTCTAGCGTATTTTTGTCTTCGCCCGGCAATGCGGATCCAGCATTTCAAAAACGAAAGTTGTAGGAACTGGGAGACGTTGTCGTGCGAGGATAGAGTATCCAACTCCTGTAGTGTGGGAAATTTCGTGTATATCCCTTCACGTGTATTGGGATGTAGGCGATGGATTTGTAAGATTAAAAACTTTTCTGCTAGCTTGTTGAGGTAAAACAGTGCGAAGGCAAGGGCCAAGGCAACGGCAGCACCAGCGAGGTAAAAGCACGAAATTTCCCACAACAACTTCTCCACCGCGGTAGGAAACTTGGTACTCAATGCTGCAAGATGCACGCATCCGTATGCAGCTGGTATAGCGGCCATAGCCACATATAAGTACACTTTACCGTGTTGGGTGCCTCGAATCATTGCCCACTTCGAATTCACGATTCGATTGCAGAAGAAGGCCCCGTAGCAGGCGTCGCTCCGATCCTTGAGTTTTGTGCCAACTATTCCCAGCGGGGCATATAATTGGGTTTGGAATCTGTTTATGTTGGCCCGGGTATCAAGCCGGCTGAAGAATTTTGAAATGAGCTCCAGCCTGTTGATATCCTCTTGGGACATAGATACAGCAACTGCCAGAACATCGCTAAAACCTCCGAAAGCCGGACCCAGACCACACATGAGGCTTTGGCCTGACATCAGTGTGCAAATGACTTCACGGTCAGCTGCAGCAGTGAACAAAACCTTGGGTGGCGCGTCAACTTTGTATTGTAGTGTTCCGGTATGATTTGGAGATACAAGACCAGTATGCGTTAATATGGAAATTGGTTCCAAGTTAACAGAGCTATTGCCCGTTGAGTGTCCATGCGAGGTAGAAGTTGTTCTTGTAAAACATTGTGTGTCGTCGTACAGAACAAACCTAAGTCGTGGTGGCTCAAAGTCCATCTCTGCAAGCTCAAGGCCCGGTAAGCGTTGTAACAAATGTCCTTGTCGAAGAGAGAGAGGTAGGTCGTGTGGCGGCTCAAGAGAGTCTCCAGGATCTCTTTCAATCGACAACTGCAAACCAAGAGCTACTAAGTCAAGGTTGTCGCTAAGGTCAAGAATCGTTGGCTTCTGAACATTGAGCGGCTTCTGAAACCACAGAGCATACATGAGTAAAGCACACACAACATGGACGATAGTGTGTAATTCCAGTAGGGTCATGGGATAGCCGGCTGCCTTTCGTTCGATCGCTTGGCCAATAACCCAGAGAACTTGAACACACACCAGGGACTTGGCAAGCAAATCGGCTTTGCTCTTGTCTTCGATGTCGCCCCGGCTGATCTTGCAGAAATGGCCGTGTTTTGCCAAATACAGAATACCATCGGTGGTGAAGGTGACGATAGTAAATGTGTTATGCATATCTTCCACGTTGGCAGCAAATCCCCCCATCAATACATAGTGCGCGTATACCATATCAAACGATGGTTCATTGGAGTTATCAGTGTACCATTTCTACCTTATGTTAGCCTCCCTGCCATACTGTAGACGAGCTTCTTCACGAACCTTGAATTTCTCGTCCGTGCTTTCATCAGCGATTTTTTTCAGATTCTTCAGAAACTTCTTAGCAAGGTACCATTGCTCAAAGGCCACATAAACAACAATCTCGGGGCCAAAGATAGCAATCGCAACCCACTTCACCTTCCGCCACCAGATCCTGGACCGCGTGTCATGATGCCCTGGGACGTTCAGGTGAATGGCAGTGTAGACGCAGAGAAGGAGCGTGAAAGAACAGCTGTAGAGTATGCCCCAGGTCCCTCGATCCGAAGGTTCGTCTACCCAAGCTGGTGCGATGGTGGTTCGCAAGGCTGTGAGGTTTGGTGTTGGAGCCGCCCAGATAGACGGCGTCAAATAAATCCCTGCTACTACAAGAGACACGATCCGCTTGACGTGATAAGAATTATTGGCAATGACTATCTGAACAGCGAGGAAAGAAGGTATCCTTTAGCGAGCACAAATCGGGATATGTGGTTGACTTATGTTGGGTGTTGACAGATGAGTTGGCATGGTGGTGGCTCAGCGAAGGAGGCTGTTAAGCTACTGGGTTTAATTGGACGATTATCAAGACAAAGTGCGTTTCAAGGCGGATGATAACAGTGAATCAGCCTTGCGATCACTTAAGGTTCGTTTGCGGTATCAATTTGCGAGTGGAAATTTCTGGAAGGCAATCAAGGACATCGGGCTGGATCTTTGATTCAATGTGTGGAAGACAGTCTAGCTCTTCCAATTCATGCAGGCTGTCCAAATAGAATTCATCACGACACTGGTCTGCGATTTCTACATACTACGGGTTGACAGGTGCCATCCGACGAAGAAACGCTCCGCTGTGGAGGAGTTGAAGACTTACATCCTCACACTTATATCCTCACTGTTGCGAGGGTTGCACGCACAGTCGTGTCTCTGGATGCGGTTTGGGAAAGATCATGGTCAAACTGGCGGGCTCAAGGGGTGGGCATAGAACGACGAGTCTCTCGAATTATAATCAGTGTGATCGGAAATTTATGTCCTGGCGAAGCAATCCAACTTTGGTTCTCATCCTAGTTTGTTATGGAGCAAAGAAATGAGTCTTTCGCCGCTGGGAATTCCACTGAAGAAAATCTCCTGCGAGCGAGCACCCCCTCATGAAACATAAGTGTGAATTGGCTTGCGAGCATAAGGTATGGTTTGTGAAAAGCCCTGCTATACTCCTCACTTGATATAGTATGCTGTGAAGAGTGGAAGAATATCCTGCAAGCATCGGGTACGTTTGACTCCACGACAATGTACTCAGTCAGACTTAACAGCTCCAACATTAACCTAAAGGGATCGGCAGTCGCCGCTTCGCTCCTGGGATGACTGTTTTCCTTGAAGTTGCTGCAACCTTGTAGACTGACGCTTTGCCCCTTGCCTACAGCTATGTTCTGGATTGCTCTTGTAGACTGGGCTTCTCGTCACTCCATTTGAAGTACTTTGAATATCCGCAAATTGTCCTTAATGGAAAGAGGTGTAGCAGAACGTGTATTTCTGTAGGCTCGGGAGCATGTACTAGGGATATATACTTCTTGGTAGGTAGTCGTAGAATGTATCGTGAAATGAGGATGTGGTTTAGACCTGTTTCCAAGCAAACCAGTCAGCAAACAGACTATGGAAGGCAAAGGTTCTTCCAGGTCTCTACCAAGTATAAAATAGCCTCGCATCTTTCGCTTCTCTCATTATTGACGCTCGGCGTGTCTCTCGGGCCTTTGACTGCCGTTCTAGATGCCGCCCACGGCTGGGTGAAGAGGGGGTGTAGGAGGTTGATTGAGAGCGGTTACACACCGAGAGAGTTTCCTTTGGAGCATGTGGATATGAATATGAATATGAATACAAGATGCCCTTTGCAGATCTCATCTCACATCATCTCGACGATTGATCTGGTAGGAGGCGAGGATTGTCAATAGATCGTTGCTTATCAACACTCCAGCAGTTGTTATGCATTCTGGAGCTCCCACCTGCACCAGCACTGTCCCGGCAAATGGTTGTTCCGCTCCGCCGATTCTGATATCTCCCTCTTCAACCCATCGAGCATCACCCGCAGCATCCCTTCTCTCCATCCTCACCTCCATCCGCATCTTCAACCTCAATCTCAACATCCCCGTTCTTCCGTATACGATCTCCAACACCCTATACAATTGGAGCTCAATGTCATGCCCTGTGTCCTTCGCCTCCTTCCCCTTCCTGCGATTACGGCATATTGGCAGAGCACAACACTGAATCTATTGTTAGGTCTTTCAGGTCTGTTCTTCAATATTCAGCTGCTTTCTCTCTTCCGCATGATCGCATTCGATGATTAACTCCAACCGTTCTTTGACGGCGTGATGAGTACGGCTTCAACTTGCAAGCGCGATCCGTACATTCAATTCATCCGTTCTCAACATCTGCTGTTCCCTTGCTCCGAGCCTCAACTTCTTCCACTCCAAGTCGTTCAGCACTATCAACTATCTATTCCTGTCCAATATGTTTCCCGTGTCTATGGCGTGCAAATACGGGCTTGTTTACTCAATTTTACTTGAAACCACAATGTTTTGGTACGCAGATCCAGCTGCCAAGGAGGCATTTGTCACTGTTGATTTCTTCCTATCTCTGGTGATGGCATATGGCTGGACAGAACAGATGAGAGCTCCTATAGTTCCTCTGCATTATTCCTGCATAATCTCGTGCAATCAAATCCCCGGGAGAGTTCATCCGGGTCGTCGGTCTCGCAACTCCGCTTCTTATTTTTGGATCCCAAATGAAGTTGGGGTTCACGAAGTCCGGGGTCATATATTATTGCGACACCCGACGCGCGTGGGAGTGATAGGCTATATGCTCCTACAAGGGACCTCTCCTTGCGCCGATCACAGTCATCCCATTCCCAAGGATACGTTCATCCCATAACGTCCAATCCCATGTGTGATCGATCTGTTGGTATTCAACCTCCATTCCTCCACCGTGGCCCAACATTATAGACATGCTTGGAAATATCGTTCACGCCGTTTGGTTTCCCAAACTACAATTCCGAATCTGGCCCCGATGTCCGAGCATCATATGGCAGACTTGCCGTCCGACAACGTTCTTGTTTGCCTAAATGTCGAAGCATCAACGGACTGTGCAGTCTCCCGTCTGTACAGATTAACGACTTCTCCTTCTGTGGCTGCTCGCCGACTGTATATTGCAATTGTACGAGGGACAACCATATTGCTATTATCGGTATCTTTGGCGTCTGATGCCTTCTGGTCAGAGCTCGCTGCCGCGTGCCTATTGATCCGAAATCTGGTTCTGCGAGCTCAATGGTCCGGCTCAAGGTTGGTCTTTTCAATGTTCATCCCAAAAGAGTTGGGAGGTGAGAGACAGGAACTGATGGGGTGGTGATTCGATTATACCAAGATCCCTATATAAAGAGCAAGCTTCCCTCCTTTCCTCTCATATCTATCATCATATCACTGCTTTTAAGCCCCATCTCTACCTTAATCAACAAAGCTAGAAGCCCAATTTCTTCAATATGCTCTTCCCCAAGCATGCTGTCGCCTCGATCCTTGCTCTAGCGAGCTCAATTGCTGCAGTAAGCATCCTTCAACCTAAAAATTTCTACTTCGATGTGTCCTAACCAACGATTCGCCTCTTAGCAAGTTGTCGTCACTGTGACCAGTACCGTTACCATTGTGACCGTCACGGTGACTCCTCTGTCCACCTCTACTTCTACCGCATACGTTACTGTATCTGGCGGCCCTGCTCGTACGTCCTCCACTTCCGATAATGACTGGTGGGAGGACTGGAATACCTGGCGCAATCGACCAACAACTCGTGCAGCTACCACTTACACCTCGACTTCTGTCGTCACTGTTACTGTCGGGGCCACATCTGCTCAAATTACCACTTGCCCACTTCCAGCATACAACCAGTGCGGTGGCCGGGACTGGTCGGGGTGCACCAGCTGTACCTCTACAGCATCATGCAAAAGTTCAAATGGTATGTAAATCCAGAGACTCCAAAGGTTGTTTGGTCAGTTCTAAATCGTCCATAGAATGGTACTACCAATGTGTGCCAAAGACACCCAGGGTTGTCACAGTCACATCCACGATCTTCCGCTAAGAGGCTAGCGAGGCTTGGGGGCGGTATACTTCCGTTGTATGCGCCGTGTGCTGTGATCTATGCGAAGCTGTCACGAATACGATAATTAGTCGATGAGAAGGAGGGAAAGTGAAGTTTGGTTGACGTTACGTGGGAGTCATGACAGGACCATCGGCGGAAAACAAAGTTTTCTTCGGTTTCCCCTTGTATATTGTTAAGTTTAATACTGGCTTGATTGACAACATTTGAACCACAAAGTTGTCTCCATGTTCTTAATTTCTCCTTTCTGTGCAAATATGAAACTTATGACGTTTCGTTCAAGTAAAGCTCCAACGGAGTGGAGGGTTCCTGCATCGCGTCCGTCTCCAACTCTAACTTTTCTCGGATCCAACCCTCCAATGCTCCATCCCAAGAAGGCAAAGCCTCACATATTAACCGTCGGTACTTGTATCGATCAACCCTGCATATGCATACCAGGACCGACACCAACACCGTGACACCGAGATCACAAAATCGCTTGCCTACCCACCAGCCTCGCTTAGCGTCTCCCTTGGCGCAACTCAAACAGATGAAACCTCCTGAACTTGATACCGTCTAGAAAAGTCTATGCTGCGACATCACCAAAAGAAACTTTCCCCAGAAATTAGTCGGGACGAATGCGCCAAGCCCCTCTCGATCGTCGCTTTGCCGAAGTCTCCGAATGCGACGCTAGATTCATATGATCATGGTATTTATTTTCCCATCCCCCTCCACAAACTTCGTCCGGTTTCTTCTCTCTTTCCTCCTCAGAGTTTCAAGTTTCCTTTTGCATATCAGAATTACATTCTTTGTTTTATACATTCATTCCACACAGTCATTCTTTACCGGTTTTTCCCCCCGCGAGACTATCTTCACCATGGGTTTGAGATCCACTTATACTTCTGTTATGGCCTTGGCCTCAGTTGCCCTTGCACAAAACTGCCCTCTTGCATTTGATGGACGTATCCCAGCCGGTAGCACGCCTGCTTTGTTCGATACTGAAGCCAGTCCATTCGGAACTGGGTTTGTAAAGGGCGCAAGTGAGTCAACCCCACCAAGGTTGAATCCGCATACTAATAAAATCAGACCTCACGTTCAGCGAAATCGTCAAGCTTCCAACCCTCCCTGCCTCACTCGTAAGTGCGCCTCACACAATATTCTGTGTCTTTGCTTCAAAACTAATTCGTTATAGTTCGATGCAGCAGGCAACACCATCCCCTTCGAAGTAACACTCTCCGATGAATCCATCTTCGCCCCCTCCGCAACAAATGTCCAAACTGGATTTCGCCGCGCCGAGCTCCAAATCGACACCAACAACGGTTCTGACGACTCCACCCTCGGAGTCAAGACCCTCCACTTCTCTATTCGAAAAGATCCGGCTCGTCTCCTCAATACCTCCCACGAGTACCAACTTGTATTCCTCGAGGATGCTTCTTTCAGCACCAACCAGTTCGTTTTGAAGACTGGTACCATTGCCGGACAGCCCGCAGGCCAAGACCCCGATCTTCTTGTCCTCGTTGGAAATGTGAATGCAAACCCCGTGGTCAACTTGTTCAATACCAGCTTCACCCCTGATGTTTTCCACAACTTCGGTATCACACTCGATTTCAATGCCAAGTAAGTGCCCTGTCCTTGGAGCCCATCCTACGGAACAAAGAATGAAGACTGACAAATTGAACAGCACAACCACAGTCCTTTACTCAACCGACTCCACCCCCCTCGCAATCATCAATGGCCCAGTCCCCAATGACATCAGCGGACAAGGACAATACCACTTCGGCGCCCTGAAGAAGCCAACCGGTGAAGGCATCCAAGATGTTACCAAGGAAGGCTTCCAACCCAGCGGCATTGATGAGGGTGTCATCTACGCTGGTCTGTTCATGGAAGACAGCACGGGAGGTTGTGTCAGTTTGAGTGGCTCGGCTGCTGGAGCGGCTCCCAATGGAACGGCTGCTAGCCCTCCTGCGGTCACCTCTGCTCCAGCTGCTGTCGATCAGTGCAATTGAGTCTATCTACGTGTAATATATCCAGAAGGAAGCTGCAGGAACAATACAAGGACGGAGGCAAATCCATGTTCGATTATTGGGCTGTTTGATTGTAACTATTATGTGAATATGTACAAAAGTCGAATGTAGAGCATACATACATAGATCAGCGTTGCATCCATCCATCCATCACTTCACACCTCCAAATCACAACATTTCCATTCTTCCCACCAATCCAACTCATCTCAACGTAGTTCCTCCTCCCTCTTAACAGCCAAAAACGTCAAGCTCCACAATTGAACAATATTACTCTCCGTAGGACTCACCCCGGCAGGAGGCGGCAAGCCCCCAAGATCAATATAATCAAATCTATCACCTGCAGCATCATACGTCCAGCTCCAAACCTCGGTGCTCAAATTATCCGCACTAGCATCGATCACGTCCCAGAGAGCGTTATACGCCGTCTTGACATTCCCATGCACGGATTCATCGCTGCAGAAATCAGGTACGGC
Organism: Cadophora sp. M221; assembly: GCA_017366145.1. Taxonomy (NCBI): domain Eukaryota; kingdom Fungi; phylum Ascomycota; class Leotiomycetes; order Helotiales; family Ploettnerulaceae; genus Cadophora; species Cadophora sp. M221. The sequence goes on along the minus strand of JAFJYG010000196.1, from coordinate 12,312 downwards.
GTCTGAACTGCAGCGTGAGAGTTGTAATTCTAGCCCTTTGGCCATCATAGCGAGCTGCCATGACCACACGACTGTTCCGTGATATGCATTCGTCGTCCAGTTCGCGGCGTAGATGGGGTTATCTCCATACGCTGGATTTGCAACTAACATCCCAACATCGGTCATCAGACCAGCGGGGAATCGTCGCCGGATACTGTTTGCTGTTGCGTTGACGAAGGAGGTGAGTTGGGTCTGGTTCGTGGTGTTGAGCATGAAGAGGTGGAAACATGTATCTGTGTTCATGACTGCGACATTGGAGAGGTCATTGTTCCCATCTAGTGCGAGGCCATAAAAGACGACGTCCGAGTCGATGGTTGAGGATTGCGAGACTAGGCCTTGGGTTTCGGAAGATGAGGTGTAGTTTTCAACGCGCTGTCGAGCTGTCTCTACAGGAATTGATATTTCAAAGAACTGCAGTGTTGAATCTTCCCAGACTTGTGCATACTGGTCTACGAGTGTGGTGTTGAAGTCCAAGATCCCAGCAGTGGCGAGTTTGGCGATCGATCGAAGAGCAGCTGGAACAAGAGCGGCGTTTACATCGAAGGGGATTTTCCCACCGCCGATTCCGTATGTGCTGTCTCGCCACTCACCAACAATCTCATTCGGTTTCAGGTGGATCAGGTTGTCTACTGTTTGGTTCCCTGGTGCTGCGAATGAAGCTGAGGTGGCTATGATTTTGTTGGCGCTGATCTGTGCTAGCTCTCGATAAGTTAAGTTCGCGTTTTCGGGGAAGATGGTTGACATTGTTCTGCATCTGGTCAGTAACTGTGGGGACACAAAAATTGAGTTTGCTCACGCAAGGAAATCCGATGTCCGCGATGAGCCTTCGGTATTTCGGAGGAAATAGTGTTCCATCAAGACCGGGAGGAAGTAATCAGTATCAATCTGAAAGGTTAGCATGATTTCCAATTTCTGTCAGGGGAATCCTACCATTTTGTAATCACACAAAGGAGCAGTGCTGGTGATGTTGTTTTGCAAGTTCAACCATGTTGCGTAATCACTATTTCCTGTCAATATTTGCATCTGAAGTTTGGCCTGGCTATCTCACCCAATTGTCTCTTCGTGGCACACAGATCCATCGGTCATGTTCACTCTTTCCAAAACACCTGCAATAACCGCTTCCAAGGCTCCGCCTTCTCCCGTGCTTAGCACCGGCTCGAGCAGCAACGCAGCAATCATGGAGTCCCGTCCGAAGTACGTCAAGAATCTCCATGCCCCAGCTGTCAGCTTTGTCGTGTACGAGAGGAAGGACAAGGAGGTCGTCTGACCAGGCGACTGGGTGATCAAATTTGCAGATGCCGGACTGAGGACTTCTTCGGCACTCAATGCCGTCAACTGCGGAAAGTTGTACGAGGCATTGAAAGTATAGGTTCCTGCAGGAAGAGTGACGGTGGTGTTATCCAGCTGGATGGACTGGTCTTGACTGCTCAACGAAACTGTAGTAGTTGTGATGTTGTCGAGCCAAAGTCGGCTAATTTCCACTCCATTCTCGATGCTGGAATAATTCAAAGCGCCCTGAATCTCATCTCGAAGCAAACTTGGCCCTTCGACAAAGTCTCGAATTGTCCGGATGCTGCCCAGGATGGCAACAGAGAGAACAGTGGATGCGTTGAACTCGACCTGGGTACTGATCCCCACAGTCGCATTGCCTCCCTTGCTATCATCGTAAATTGGCGAAAGTGGAGAACTGCTGGTTGAATTTACCAGATTTATTCCCAGGGTTCCATTGACTCCATCCTCGGGTTGGAAGTAAACGATGATACCGCTGTTTCCACCAGGCCATGCGACGATGATGCGGGGTCCGATGACGGTCAAATTGCTGTTTGGTTCTGGAGATGTCACGACTACTTGAGAGGCAGAGTTACAGTCTGAGTAGAAGTAATTTCTGTATGGCAAGGAGTCGAGTTCTAGCGTGGTTGCATCGGCTGAACAAGTTGGTCCTGGGACGGATCCTAACGACGTAAGTATTCCTAGAGTGGATGGTGATGGTGGATATACCAGGTGGTCATTTGAGCATCTGGAAGAACAAGTCAATGAATTTGTGTGTCAAAGGAGGGGAGTTTTGGTGCGAAAGAAAACTCTCCCCCAGTACTTACGAGTACATATCCGGGAGGTAACAATCGGGTCCGCATCGAAGTGTCGGCTGTCCGTTCAGGACCGGACAGAGGAAATCCGAATCATAGCAAGTATACTTTGCATTGTTAGAGTATATAATTACAAATTGGGCAGAGAGTAATCATACCTTGGAGGTTGAGTAGAATGCATCACCACAAGCCTGTAACTCCTCACTTGACTGGCCTAGAGTTAGACTGGCGAAAGCACCTAGCAACAAAAAACTCAAGTTGGCGACCATTTTCTCTATGCGGAATCGTATATTGTCTATCTTCCTGAAACGCAATTGATTGATTTGCACGACAGCTGTGGTTTCATATAAACTCCAACATCGGATGAGAGATGCTCTTCCCAAGCTTCTATCCCGTCCCGCGACGTCATGGCCTTACTCATGGAGAGACTTTGGGCGATCTAGAAGGTCCGAATGTAGTCGGTCCGCCATCGCCAAGGAGAGATCTCACTGGATATGCGAAGAGTGGGAAGCTTGAGTTCAGGAACTTCACTCTTGGGATGCGGGGTGCGGGGAAGAACAACGAATGAGTTGAGGGGTCGATGACACGCCATCGGGGCATTAGAAGGAGACTAAACGAGAAAGATTCTAGCTGAGGAGATCACCAATAAAGTTGGGAAGAGTTATTGCGAAGAAGGTCCGGGGAAGTCCCAAATGAAGTTGTTGAAAGATTCAATCGAAAGTAAATACATTGAGAGGAGTAAACAGTTTGAGAGGAGTAAACAGGTTGAGAGGATAGGCTCAGAGAGGTAAATACATCTAAAGTAAAGACGCCGAGAGGAGTGAACACGCTGAGAGAAGTAACTACGTTGAGGGACGTAAATAATTTTTGAGCAGTACATACGTTTAGAGTAGTAAATACGTTTGGAGCACTGCTGAGCCTGATGGTGACCAGGTGAGGACGTGTGGTCGGAATAGAGCATGGTCTTATGTACGGTGCTGAAATGCCTTATGAAATTGCCGAGGGCATGCTACTGTACACCCCTCAACTCCTCTCCGGACGTTTTTCCTGCTCTCTCCCTTACTTGATATCTCGACCCCGCTGTCACACGTTGCATCCTCCTTGGAAACACGTTCTTCCACTGCTACTTGTCTAACTCAACAAACATCTACGGATAACTACAGGAATTATGCCGTGTAAAGGCCTCCAAGTGGAACTCCAAGCAGATGAAATATGCAGATGTTTTCATGGCCATGATCGGCTGTCACCCCAAACCCCGCAAGTTGACATAGGGTAAGGTCAAATGATATCATTTCGTTGTATTACTCCTTCGAAGAGTGGGATAGCATCATTCACGTTAGCCAGGGATGGATTTATTCATTATTGCGCGTCCTTCCGGCGCGTTTAACTTTCACTCCCTCGGTTCTTTTGCTTTCAATAAGCAACGACAGGCAATTCGAGCTCAATTATGCAATATTTCAAAGTTTTCTCATATATTCCTCTAGTCTCATACGTCGCAGCGCAGATTGATTACTCTCAATATGTAAACCCTTTCATCGGTGCTGAAGGGCCAATTCCCGGCTATGCATTTGGCGGGGTGGGGCGGGGAGATTTTCGAGGGAGGCGCTGTTCCTTTCGGGGTTGCGAAAGTTGGAATCGACACCTACGAAGACAACATCGCTATTTCAACCTTGAACGGCGGTTATACACCGAAAGGAAAAGTCACCGCAATCTCAATGATGCACGAGCCTGGAACTGGGGGGTTTCCGAAATATGGCATCCTCCCACAAATGCCTTTGACGACCGTGGAGGCCCCTGTTAATCTCCTCGACAATCAGACTTACTGGCAAGCAAGGGTCGGAAATGACATAGGGAGCCTAGGATATTTCAAGACTCAACTTGAGAATGGAATCACAGTCGAATTGTCGGCTGCACGCCATGCTGGAATCATGCAGTATACATAGCCGCAAGGAGAGAAGCACATCTTGGTCGATATTTCTCATTATCTGTCTTCTGGGACAGGAGGCTACAGCAACCAATACTGCATTAGAGGAGAAATCCACCTCCAAGAGAATGGAAACTACACGGGATATGGTACTTACGGAGGAGGCTGGAATGAAGGAGCACCGATGACAGTTTTCTTCTGTGGGGACTTTGACATCCAGCCAGATAATGCACAAACATTCCGAGGAAGGAACACGAATCCAATGCCTCGCCAGCACACTTTCAGCGGTTCTGGAATCCCACAGGCTATCTTGGGAAACGTCAGTGAGTACTCGGGTCCACTCAACAATCGAGTAGGAGCTCTTTCCACCTGGTCGAGTTCGACATCAACACGGATCAGATCACGAGTAGGGATCTCATTTATATCGTCAGACAAAGCATGCAACTTCAAGAACGAAGAAATTCCATCCTTCGATCTAAATAACAGGGTCGGCGCCGCCGTCTAAGAGTGGAACCAGGATGTCTTCAGTAAAGTTCGCGTATCAACAGACCCTTCAGTCAACCGAACGAACTTGGTTCTCCTTTACTCCTCCTTATATTTCATGCATCTCATGCCGTCCGACCGAACTGGGGAGAATCCGTTGTAAGAATCTTCCGAGTCTTACTGAGATAATTTCTACACCCTTTAAGATATCTTCCGAAATACAGTCAGCTTGCATCACCTACTTCAACCAGCCTACTACGAAGGAATGATTCGATATCTGATCGATACCGTGAAACGTAGAAATTCGAATGTTTTATGCGAGATGTTCGGTCTAGAAATTATAACAGTCTAGTGCAATGAGGGAGCAACGCCGATAATGTCCTTGCAGACGCATATGTGAGGGGCTTGAAGGGTGGCATTAATTGGACAGCTGGATATGAAGCCATGAAGAAAGATGCAGAAGTTCAACCATACAACACGTACAGCATTAGCGATCCCACTGCCAGCGTCAAAGGTCGAGGAGCTCTGTATAACAGGATTTCCTTGGGTTATGTCTCGGCAGACAAGAGTACTCGTGCTATTTCGAGGACAGTTGAGTATGCACTCAACGATTTTTCGCTTAGCCAAGTCGCGAGGGGAGTGGCACCTGAGGTTGTCCAAAAATACTTGAATTGAAGCGCAGGATGGCAGCATATTTGGGCACACAACTTCACAACGTTGAATTTCACGGGTTTCTTAGCTCCCAGGCTGGCGAATGGGACTTTCAACACATCGGGATATAACCCGCGTTGTGCGGGAACTGTGAGTGGAAAGCCATCAGCTACGAAGCCACACCATTCGGTATGTTCTTATCCAATCTTGACGAAGAAAATACTCACCAGTAGCAGAATATTCATTCGTAGTCCCCCACGATACAGAAACTCTAATACAATTCATGGGCGGCCAAACGGCCTTTGAGTCTCGCCTCGATTACATCTTCCAACCCAACACATTTCAACAAGACCTCGGTGCCAACGGTGCTGGCATTGATACTATTATGAATATTGGTAATGAACCTGGTTTTAGCATTCCATATCTCTACAACTATCTCAACAAGCAGTGGAAAAGAGTTCAACGTAACCGACAACTTGCCAATCGATATTTCCACGATGCGAATTATGGCGTCCCTGGAAACAACGATGCAGGTGCGCTGAACAGTTGGCTCGTCTGGCAAATGTTGGTATTTACCCGGTTGTTACGCAGACTGTTTATCTATTGGGGAGCCCATGGTTCGATGACTTGAACATGACGATCAATGGCAATCAGACCATGAGGATCATGGTGCAGAACAACGCCCGTGAAGATGGGAACGGCCAGTCCGGCGCTGGATATGGCCAGGACAACTTCTACGTCCAAAGTGTAAAGATAAATGGGCAGACTTTGGGTCAAAATTGATTCGTGCGTGAGGATGTCATGGTATATGGTGGCACGATTGAGTTCGAGCTGGGTCCAGAGCCAAAAGTGTGGGAAACTGGTGATGTGCCTCCAAGTCCTGGTCATGCCGTTCTCTAAATCCCGTGTTTGAGCTACGATTCAAGTCAAACAGATAGATTTTGCTCCTAAATCATGGGCTTTCGCGATCTTGGCACTGCTAAGAGAGTATTTGGAAGTTCTTAGAAGCAACAGGGTGGTTTAACAATCCAGCGAGTTGTACATGAAGAGGAGAGCAGGCGACAAAACCATCGCTTCCCTCAACGTGTCCCTTAAATTTTATTGTTTGCGTAAAAATCCGATCTCGAATTCAGTGTTTTGATATATATATATATTTTTTTGATATTACCATAAGATGAGCTCAGTTCCTAGACACGCTCAATTGTTGTGTTTGTCAAGTGATTTTTGAGGGCTTTCCCCCCTTTCACATCTCTCCCTTACTTCAGTCTTCCCAAACTTCAACCTCCAAGCACGATCGTTCCTGGGACCTGCATCGATTTCAACCCCATCACGGCTGAACGCAACGGCCCATCGCTCCGTTTCGCCATTCTGATACCGACCTCAATATACTCTACCCCTCCCCCGCATCAACATATTTATCCGTGGAAATACGTTGCCCCGCTTCCAAGCCGAAATGCCAATTACACTTGCAATGCCATCTTCCGACGAGGCTCTTCGGAGCGTCGGCGCCGGGGTATACTGTACCAGAGTATAGATCTGCTTCGGCTGCCTTCATTTATCCCAGGCGAGGTCCTTCGATCTCAAATTTTATAGTCATACGTCCTAATTTGGACATCTTGGAGATGCAATACCACCAAAACTAGAGCATCCCGCAAACTGTCCTCAAAATGAGGTGCTTGATGTATTTCCCAGGGTATATTCGATATAAAGTCGATGTCTTTCTCTGCGTGTTTTCTGTTGGCATGCCTTGTTTCTCTCATGCACAACAGGTTTCTTCACCATGCTTTCCTCTACCATTTTTGCGGCCTTGAGCATCGCTAGCCTTGTAGCTGCGTTCCCTCAAGCACCAAAAGGTTCAAATACGACAGATGTCAATCCATTCGTCGGCAAGAACTACTTTGCGAATTCATTCTACGCCGGCGAACTCAACGAGACCATAGCAGCTTTCCTAGCCAAGAACGATACTCTGAATGCAGCACGAACACGTACCGTCCAGAACATCGGAACTTTCGTCTGGGTCGCTTCAGTCTCCGGACTCGTAAATATTGAAAACACAGTCAAGGAAGCACGAGCGGAGCAGGAGCGAACAAAGAAGAAGCAAGTCGTGCAATTGGTTCTGTATGATCTACCGGATCGTGATTGCTCTGGTGGGGAATCTGGTGGAGAATTCAGCTCGCTCAAGAATGGCCTTGAACTGTACAAGACAACCTTTGTTGACCCGTACGCTGCTGCAGTGAAAGCTGCTTCGGATTTGACCTTTGCCATCATCCTGGAACCGGATAGTTTGGGCAATGTCATCACGAACCAGAATGTTCCGTTCTGCGGCAACGCAACTCCGATATACGAAGAGGGTATTGCGTACGCCATCTCAAAGTTGCAGGCCAAGAACGTCCATCTGTACATCGACGCAGCACATGGCGGATGGCTAGGATGGGATGACAATCTTCCAAAGGGTATGGGCCACTTCACTTCCCTTCCTCAGACTTATTTCCAAAGCTAATTTCGTGTACTGTAGCTGCTGCTGAATTTGCCAAAGTCCTGGCCATTGCACAGAACTTCACAGCCGGAGCCACGATCCGCGGCTTCGCCACAGACGTCTCGAATTTCAACCCATATATCGCGAACCCAAGAGCAAACTACACGGAATGGAGCAAGTCATTCGACGAGCTCAACTACGCACAATCTCTCGCACCGCACTTGACGAACAACTCCCTGCCCGCACACTTCATCATCGATCAAGGTCGCAGCGGTCTCCAAAACACAAGAACCGAGTGGGGTGAGTGGTGCAATGCGAAAGCTGGGTTTGGAATCAGACCGACAACAGAGACGAATAGTACGTTAGTTGATAGCATTGTTTGGGCGAAGCCTGGAGGGGAGTCGGATGGTGCTTGTGGGATTTTGATTAATGGAAGGGGTGCACCGAATGCAGGACGGTGGTGGAATGACTATGCGATGGAGTTGGTAAAGAATGCTGAACCACCGCTAGAGCCTACATGGGTGACGTCTGGTCACTCGCATGGTCACTGAGTTGTTGAATCGGTGTGTTGCTCTAGAATTCTGAGTTGGGGGCTTTGTACATACGAGAAGGGCTAGATAACAGATGTACATACTGGACGATTCTTCACAGAAATGCGATTCTTCGGTATTTCCACTTCTTCCAACGGAGCACGGTGTGTTTCTCAACGGGTAAGTTCGTGATCGGACGATTTTCAACATCACATCCATCCTCAACACTTCGGTTCAATGGTTGTCATCTTCCGTGAAGTCCCATGCATCAAGAAAGGGGTGAGATCGAAAGTTGATTTTCCTAAGGTACATCCAAGAACACTTGGAAGCTTGAGAAAATCAACAGGAGATATTCTCACCTCTTCATTGTTCATTTACCTATTTCGGACAACACGAGAGGAGTGGATTACTCCACCTTCAGCAAACCCTTACCTGCATATGTCAGATTACGCAAGACTCTGCAGTCCATTTGCCCTTTCCAATCCCCCTCATACATAGAGCCGCATGAACAAGCATTACTTCCCGTCCGGAATCAGGAGATATGCGGAGTATGGAAAGCAAGTAAGGTTAAAATACGAACTAAGCGAGCCACTGAGGGGTATATTCAACCCCGCATATTGAATATCTTACTAAATTTAGACCTTTGTACCTTTTCGAACTGTACTGCACGTAACAGTCCCGAGGTTCCCGTGTGCTGTGGATTTCAAAAGGAAATTCCAAGTGTGGTTTGGATCGTCCCGTGTCAAAGTGGCAAAGAGGAGTGCAAATCATTGCCTTGAAGACCTCAAGTACGAATGCCAAGACAAGCGAGAAAGGAAGAACCTGCAGAAATGAGTGAGTAACATTGCCCAAACGAGTCCGTGAGATCTCGTATTAGTGCGGCTAAATACTTACTTGCATGATACTTAATGCGAAAGGATTTCTTGCTGCATGATTTGGAGTGGGTTTGGAATTCGTGAATAAATGGTATTTAAGAGACCCTCAAGCCGCTGCGAAGAAATATAAATCAAGTCGATCACTTTGAAGTAGTTCTCTGAATTATCTTTTGAATATCTGAACGAGTTGATCACCGAGATGATGTTCTTTGGTCAAGCTCTGGCAGCTGGTGTCATTTTGGCATCGGCAGCTGTATGTATTCCACAAGACACAACAGCTACAACAACTGTCTCGGAACTCCCATGTATTTCTCCCTCTCTCAAATCCTAGCAAACACCCCTAACAGATTCCTAGCATGCACACCGGTGCAACAAGAAGTCCAGCCAACCAATCCCTGGGCAGCCGAATGTCCACAGCCCACCGCTTTCACGGTCACGAACTTCAAATTGTCCAACAACAGTGTCAGCATGAAAGTGACCTACAGCTCCGACGTCAACCTCATTTGCCCGAACCAAGCACATGATTACTATGAGAGCTTTTACGACGGACACTGGGACCTGAGCTGTGATGTTGATGGCTTGGCGAGGGTCATGACGGATTCGAAGAGCTGGTTGTGGGTCAGCCAGAATCAATTCTGCGACTACTTCACTGGGTAAGTCTCCCCTGAAGCTAAATTCACTATCCATTCTCGATAATTTGGAAGGGTAACTTGAACTGACGTGCGAACAGATGCCGAGGGAGAACTGCCACTTCTTCGCGAGGCCCATCCACAGTTTCCATCCAAGGAAATCTCACCACCCTCGCCTCAGAAATCACCTGTGTAGATGAAGCTGAGTATGGAATCCAACCTTTTTTACACGAACTAAATCACTGACATCTTATAGCGGAACTCAAACCTGCACCCAGAACAGTCCTGAATTCACAGTTCCTGTGACTGGCTTCTCTGAGGGACCATGGATTTTGGGTAATACTGCAATGGGTTTGGACGGGACATATTTGCCTGATTGCCCAACAAGACGACCTCCGTGGGTTACGAATACCGCGAACTGTGATGCACCAGCTGCTACAGGGATTTAAGTGCTTCTTAAAATCTGAGAGTCATGTCTGATGAAACTTGGGATCATCACTCAGGAGAATGACCGAGAGTGTATTTGGAGAGAGTATGTAAAGAACTTATGTATTTTCAAAAGATGAACGACGCCCGTGCTCCTTTCACTGCGATGTCGAACTCACTTCACACCAACATCCCCCCTCCTTCCACCCTCTCTTTACGAGCGACCCGACAGAGAAGCGAAGGCTGCGCCTCGTGTATCACGCCACTATCTTAAAACAAACTATTCTCAATACCGTATCACAATCCAAGTTCAGTGACTGGTTCCAAGAAATCCTCCAATGGTTTACCACCGCCAGATATCCACGAGTTGATCCCGCGCGAATGAAAACGCCAACGCCAACCGGGTTTTTGATTCTCAAAGTGCCCGATGGGGCGATGTGCAACAAAGTAAGAAATTTCTTGCATCCGCCACAAACTTATGTGTTAGCTTAGCAAACTCGGCTTCGGTAGGTGGATTTGGGGAAAAGCTTGACGCCTCGACCCGGTAGTATAGAACTTCGGGAAAAGAAGAGTTGAATCTGTATCCGGCTATCCCAATGTCTCTGAGAATTCAAGATCTAGGTTCCCAAGTCTAGAAATTCAGTTGGAGATTTTCCGTTTTCGAGTGCTTTGCTGGTAGTGTATGTTGGGCCTTGGCTAAAGCTTCAGCGATGATATCATTGTGGATACTGGATATTGACATGTGAAGTTTGTAACTTCCAAGACCAGTAGTCTGCCACCAAATCTCAATACTAGCATCGCAATTAATCAGTGTTTTTCTAAGCGCAATTGATTAAGAAACTACTTGCTAGTGTCATTTCAGGCAGCCAATGGGGTTGATGCTATATTTTGCATTCTTCGTCACATGCGAAGTGGGGTTGCAAAGGATCATCAAAACATTGCACATGTATTGCACGCGATAACGTCAAGTGTACAATTTTCGAGATCTCCAATGGTCTGATGTACAGGGCAGAAGATATCTGAGATTTGAAGAAGATATGAGATACATTTTTAGTAAGAACCGTGAGCATGAACGCATCTCTATGTACATTTTCCTTGTTCGTCCCAGATTACATGAAACATATTCATCTACTTCATGAATCCTGCCTTTCCATCACCATCAGCGTCCTTCTTTGGGTTAAGCTTATCCAACAAGCTTGGTTTGCTGTGGGTGGTATTGGAAGAGGAGTGGGAGGTTGTAGAGCCAACACCTGCACCGGTGCTGTGATCGTGGTGAGATCCATCCTTCTGGGTCAAAGAGGTAGTGCCGTGAGCACCAGATCCTCCGAGAGTTCCACCGACAGAGCGAGGCTCGCCGGTGAAGGCATCGCTGCGCTCCTCACGGCCGGAGAGGTGGCCGCCTTGCTTCTTGAACTCGTCCATGCTGACGGCTGGGAGTGCGGTGGCGGTGTGGTGCTTGGCCTCGTTCTGAAAGACATATCAGTACTTGCCTGCTTAATAGTTGAGGAAGGCGTTGACTAACTTGGTGGATTTCATGGACGGGGATTGTTGTGTGGACAACAGAGGGTTGGACAGTTTCCTTTTGGATAACTGGTTGGATGTTCTCGTGTACCTTTACGATGAAGTCAGTACATGTTACTTGGGAAAACACGTCTGGGGAGGTGCCAATGTGCACATACGTGGTGGTGGACATGCTCGCCAGCAATAGTTGGGTTGGCAGAGGAGGAGTGTTGTGTCTCTCCGACCGTGCGAGTGTTCTTGAACTGAGCCTGCTCAGCTTGGAGGCGTTCCTTGACGTGATCATCGTTGCCGTGCTTCAAATTGCGTGTCTCGACACCGGCCATTTGGTGGGTATGTTGCTCTGGAAGAACCTCTCTGTCCTTGATAGGCTGGACAGAGGTGTGGTAGTGGTCCTGGTGAACTTCCCTATCCACTTTCTGGGCATTAGGTTATTGTTTCAGCATCGGGAGAGAAGTAATGACCTGCGGTTGTGACATTTTCATGTTGGGTGCGAGTGACGTTCTCGTTGGTGATGGCGGGGTTGACGCTCTGTACAGTTTCAGAACTTTTCCACAGGATGAATGGAATCTCTCACCTCGTGAACAGTAGTATCATGCTTGCCATCCTTGTTGAGGAAGCTTCCAACTGCAGCCTTTGCTTTCTCCATTTTGATTGTTGGGGGGGGGGGGGGGGGG
>JAFJYG010000195.1:0-69319 GCA_017366145.1 Cadophora sp. M221 | reverse complement strand
CTCCCTCCCTCCCTTGCCTGGGGCGTGAGATATGACGAGCTTTTATGCGTTCTGTTCTGTCTGTCTGTCTGTCTGTCTTGACCGCGGAAACATTCAGGTTTAATACATACAGTGAACCCTAGCAGAAGGGAAGCGATGCTCATGAAGGCACAAGTGTTGGCTGTACGGTCGGCTGCTGCTCGCTGCGGATCGGTGCAGTAGCTTTTCCGACCAGACAGACCACCAGCTTCCACCAGTCTTGTCCATGCCCAAGCCCAATGCCCAAGCCCATGCCCTTGTCCACACTCACCATCCATCATTCTGCCAAGCTTTCCTCACCTGCTCTGTTCATGACCTTGCAGGTCCTTTTCTTCTCCACTGCCATCCCATCCCATCCCAGTCCAGCCTGTCAGATACACCCACCACCGGTCACCACCACCAGTCAGTCCACAGCACAGCACGGCACCATCCCATCCAGACTTCCCGACGAAAGGGTCACTTACCTCACTCAGGTCAGGTCAGGTCAGGGTGCCAACTAGATCGTTGCCATCGCTCCACTCCCGTCTCTTCAACTCCACTCACTCCCCATTGCACCTTCTTCCTCTTTAAACTACAACAACAACAACAACAACTGCAAACGGGTCGACGACAGCCGTGCAACAGACGAGAGACGAGAGACGAGGTCAACTCAATCCTGTCGGCTGTTCTCCTTGTGATAATGTTGGACGACTTCCCGAGGTCTATGTAATCGACCGCCATCGAACAAACCGCCTCTCCGCCCCGACTTTCCTTCCTTCCAATACCCGAGCGAGCGGCTCTGCGTGGAACGTCCAAGTCGATATCGTGAATTTCGAGGTCGAGTTCGCACTGCGAGGCATCTGAGCATCATTCAATATGTCCGAGTACGTGGAATTGTCTATGGACTGCCCTGTGTTTCCCCAGCTAACAGTCGTTGTAGCTTTATCCAGATAGCTGCTTTCTCGCAGCATAATCACCCAACTTCCCAGCGGTCCTTACAGCATCTTCGATCGTACTCTTCTACTACAAGCTCGTCGGCCAAAATCGCACCAATACCTCCACGGCCTGTTTCGAAATCGATAAGTGCATCTGCCCTGCACACAATGGCTGCTGTTCCCAACGTGCCTGGATTGCCTTCTCGAATCCGAAGCCCGTTTAGTGATGAGGATGGGAACATGAGCACATTACCGGATCCTCGAAGTAGATCAATGACGCCAGCAAACGAGAGTGGGGTAGCGAGTCCTGCCCAGCATCCAGACCTGAGCAATGAGGTAGCTACGTTAAGCAACAAACTCATTAACGCGATCAATCACCAAACGACCCTGGACGATACACTGTCTGCAACGCGGCATGAGTTGGAGAGTGCTCGGGAAAGGATTAAGCAGCTGGAGCAGGAAAGCCAGGAGCATACCGCAGCATTAGCTCGTGAGGTCTCACTTCACAAGTCAACTGTCGAGTCTGAGAAGGCCAAATTTCTTGCCAGTCTCTCAGAGGAGAAGAGACAAAGAGCTGAGGTCGAGAAGGAGAAGAAGGATATCGAGCAGGAACTTGAGAATTTGACAACAGCTTTATTCGAAGAGGCTAACAAGGTAGGTTCTCGTGGGAATATGAAATTTGTCCCTGTCTAACATTCGCAGATGGTGATTACAGCTCGAGAAGCGGCGCAAAAGGATCATGATATTGTGCAGCGGAAGAACGATCAGCTTAAAGCTCAGTTAGCGGATACCGAAAGCTTGTTGAAGTCGCATCAAGAACAATTGGCAGAATTGAAACAGGTTATGGAGCATCTAACGGAAGAGCGAGACGACCAGACCAACCAAACAGCCCCTTCAACTCCCGGCCTGAGCAGATTCGATAGCAAAGACGAGGCCACGCCAGATACCGAGACACCACAGTCAACTTACGATGCTATTTCACCATCCTATCCCACGAGCTTTACACATCTTTTGCAGCCGGTCCTTCGAACCGATCTCTCAGCTTACGAGGATTTCTCATCGCTTTTACGAATGTCCAAGAATATCCCAGCAACAAGCAGAGTGTCGAGTGGATCCTATGGCAGTATAGGACTAGGTTTGGGACTTGGGGCCTATGCTCCATCACAGCATCCAACAAACGGATCCTCTACCTCTTTATCAACTGCTGGAACTCTGGGTTCATCTCCTGCAACGCCAACCACCCCCGCATCGACAGTCAGCAATGGGTCAACCAATGGACCCAATTCATTGACACCATTGAAGGATACGAAATTCTACAAGAGAGCGCAAGCAGAAGATATCGAGCCTACATTACGGCTAGACGCAGCTCCGGGGCTTTCATGGCTTGCTAGGCGGACAGTGTTAAATGCAGTATGTGAAGGCTCTCTGGTGGTAGAGCCAATGCCTGCTTCAACCAAACCCTACTCATTTTCTTGTTCGCTTTGCGGAGAGTCAAGAAAAGATGCCGCCCATACCCGCAGTCACAGATTCAGAACCAGCGAGAATGACAGTGCTCAGAGATACCCTCTATGCAAGTACTGCCTCGGCCGTGTTCGCTCAACCTGTGATTTCCTCGGCTTCTTGCGGATATTGAAAGAAGGCCACTGGAGATGTGATGACGAGGAAGCAGAGAAGGCGGCCTGGGAGGAGAGTGTGAGGCTGAGAGAGCAGATGTTTTGGTGCCGGGTGGGTGGCGGAGTTATTCCTGCTCCTCACCACAGTCATGCGGATTCTGCGAAAAGTCCACGTATAAGTCAGGAGAGAAAGGATCAAGAGCGGAAGATTAGCGAGGAACTGGAACGAACTGGGGAGATTCAACCAAAGGACATCACGCCTGTGGATGTAACGTTCAGCTCTCCAAGGGCAAGCAAAGTCCTTGTGAAGGAAGACAAACCCGAAGAAGATGGTGCCGAGCCGCCTAATTCTGCACCGGCGAAATCCGAGGTGGAAGAGAGTGTAATTGTGCCGGAAGCTTCAGAAGACTCTGAGAAGCATGCGAGTGTGAGGAACTCGACACAGTCAACAAAGTCGCTAAAAGTGGGATCACCTGGGGAAGGGGAGAAAGAGGCAGGGCAAAGGCTCTCAATTACCATTCCAGGAGCGTTTGACTAAGTGAGCAGGGACCGCCAGAACCTGGTATAACTTTTCTTTAATGTGTATTTAGTGGGATGGAAACGGGCTTCGACAAAAAAAGCGGAGTTTGGGTTTTTGTATTGTGCATGGCGTCTAAGGAACCATAACACGGGTATGGATTGGGAGTTTGGGCTTGCTTGGGGAACATACCTATTGAACATAATTATTGGCTAATGAGATAATGCCAAAGGGTCGCTCGGGGACATAGCATAGATTAGAAGAGCGTGATGAGGGATGAGATAATAGATACTTTTATCTGCACTTTTTCTCCTGCATACTTGTATCTTTGACAACCTTACTGGACAATGTGTAGTCCTATAAATTGATAGCTGATATTCCACAGTATCTGCTATAATCCAGTGCCTAAGAGCAGTACTTGGATTAAAGAGTGAAGGCCATGAATGCCGGGAAGACATGAAATTGGCACAAGGCCAGCGTTCCAATTGGCTGGGCTCAGGCAAGGCTGCAAATTTCTTAGCGGCAGGCCAAAACCTCAGCTACCTCACTCAATCTACAGATCCTCGTCGACTTGTCGCCTTCCACAATTCACAAGCCATCCAGCATGGCTCCTTCAGCTACGAACGGCGATTCAATCGCGGTGCTTGAGGATATAAAGGCGCCTGCAGGTGTTGTTCTGCCTCCAAGGGAAATCAAAGGTGCGCGTCCCAGCTCGAGACTCACTTCAACATCTACTGACCCTCTCTAGCTATCCTTGAAAAGACAGCAGGATACGTGGCGCGAAATGGCAATGTCTTTGAAGGTGTGTCCAATGTCCTGAATCGCGAGAGAATTGAGCTGATGGTGATAGACCGTATCCGCGAGAAGGAAAAGCACAACCCGAAATTCTCCTTCCTCAGCCCGAATGATTCATACAACGCGTACTACCTATGGCGACTCAGCGAGATCAAGGAGGGAAGAGGAACGGCTGTAGCAGCTGGCAGAGCAGGAGAGGCAGAAGTCGAGCCCGAGAAGCCCCAAGGACCGCCTGAACCACCCGAGTTCCACTTCTCTGCGCGGATGCCGAATATCAGCGCGCAGGATCTGGAGGTTGTGCGATTGACGGCGCTGTTTGTGGCGAAGAATGGGAGGCAGTTCATGACGACTCTGTCGCAGAGGGAGACGGGGAATTACCAGTTCGATTTCTTGCGCCCGAATCATACTCTGCACAGTTTCTTTCAGAGGCTGATCGATCAATATACGGCGCTGTTGAGGGCGGGTGGCATGGATGGGGAGGGTGGAAAGCTACAGCAGTTACGGATTAAGGAGTTACAGGCGAATGTTGATGATAAGTTTCACGTCCTGGGTAGGGCGAAGCAGAGGGCAGAGTGGTTTAGGTTTCAGGACGAGCAGAAGGCTAAGAAAGAAGAGGAGGCCGAGAAGGAGAAGACTTCATACCAACAGATCGATTGGCATGATTTCGTGGTTGTTGAGACGGTTGTTTTCACCGAGGCAGACGACCAGGCGCATCTACCACCTCCAACATCTCTCTCAGAGCTCCAATTCGCTTCCTTGGACCAGAAGGCTATGATGTCTGTCAGTTCGCATAATATGCGTATTGAAGAAGCCATGCCAGAGGATACAGATTACTACAATTCCTACCCACAACAGCCACAACAGATGACTCCTCCGCCAGTACCTCAACCAGCATATCAGCCACAGTACCAGGATACTAGGATGCGCAACTCAGAGGAGGAGGATGAAGAAGAGCAGCGGATCCGCGAGAGAACTGAGGCGAGACAACGTGCTCAGCAAGCACAAGCTGAAGCAAAGGGTGGTGCTGCACCGATGAAGATCAAGGAGAACTACGTGCCAAGAGCAGCTGCACGAGCAGCAAACAAGCAGAATATGGTCTTATGTCCAAACTGTAGGACACAAATGCCTGCTAATGAGCTCGAGGAGCACATGAGAAGTGCGTACTCCCCTTCCATTTTTGAGAAAGACACGATAGCTAACAATCCCCCACAGTCGAACTCCTCGACCCCCGCTGGAAAGAACAGAAAGCCAAAGCAGACAGCCGCTACGCCACCACCAACCTCTCCACCCAAGACGTCGCCAACAACCTCAAGCGCCTCGCCAGCCAGCGCAGCGACCTCTTCGACGGCGTCACCGGCCAACCCATCATCTCGGAAGAGGAGCTCGCGCGGAGGAAGAAGGCTGCTACGAGCTATGATGGCGTGGCTCCCGAGAAGGGAGATCGCCGTCTGGATATGATGCAGAATGTTAATGTGGAGGAGCAGATTAGGGCTATTCATCAGAAGTTCGGGGATAAGAAATGATGAGTTTGCTCTGACTGAGGACTAGCTTTGCATGCATGCATGGGAGGGTCAATCGATGGCGTTTTTCTGGCGCGGGTGGGTCTCTGTATAGTATCGGGATCGTGGGAATGGACTTTGAAGCTAGAGATGAGCGTAGCTAGGATCCCTGAAATGTATACTTCTTTCTTGAGAGCATGCGCATCGTTTGGAAGGCAGTGGCTTTCCCGCAGTGGAGGTAAGGCGCAACCCTCGTTTAAGAAATGGACGGCCTTGAAAGCCGCGCGCCTTCGTAAGCTGCATACGGTACGTTTCGGCCCTTTTACCCCATTTGCTTGACGGTGTCAGAGACGTTTACACTGATCGACTCTGGTGGTTCACTTGGGCACCATCATCTAACGGTGTGCTAGCCGCCGACCACATTACAAGCCTTGCGTTTCTTCTGGCCAGCAACCCTCGATCATCAATTGCTGCAGCGATTCTTTCTTCGTCACTTCAGTCCATCAATCCTACCCGCCGTTATGGCTTCCTTGAAAGTCGTGGCTATAAATGAAGCTGTTCCCAGCTCAGATAATCCCTTCAATCCAAAAACTCCAAACTTCCAAAGGGCCCATTCAAAAACAAAAGCACTTTAGACAATTCATCATCACTTCTTTGCGTACCTCTCTGTTACTCCAAGCAAGATGTCCGCCAATAAAATCATTCCCAACCAATTTGTTAAGACGGTCGCCAATCGCGGCAAGACCATTGAGGTTAAGTTTGCAACTAAGACTGAGACTTGGGATCGCAGCTACCTAGCAAGTGGCGTGCAGGATGATTTTAGCAAAGCCATAGAGAAGGCCGATATTCCTGCTGGCGCAACGGTCGCCGTCTTGGCATGAGTGATTGCTCCTGTGGACGACACTATTTAAACAAGCCAAGACCTGTTCAATATATCCTACACTTCCCTCAACCAATCTGGATGGTTTGCAATTCTATAATACCATGGGAACTACTCCACCATAGTCCCAATAAGGATCCCTTACAATCTCTGACATTTATGCTCTTTTTGCTGGATCAAGATTTGTCATCCTCAAGATCAACCTTTTTGCCTTGTTCTCAAGGTTAGGATATATATCCTGAGACCATTGCTCAAAAGCTTTGTTTGACCCGTCTTCTGCTATGGCCTGCCACAGGCCTTTCAAGAGGACTCCCGCTTCGTCGTCATTAACATGCTCTACGAGCGCATCTAGTAGCGGGCCGAAGGCCGAAAGCAACTTGAACAAAATCACTGGCTCAGGTGCCATATCAAGTGTCTCAAAGTCTGGGTGAAATCATTGCGCGCCTGTGATCACGTAGAGACACTAGGAGCCACGGTTAGCAAGAATGGATCGGCCAAATCAAAGGTTGACTCACTAGAAGTGCAAAAGAGAACACCTCCGAAGGTTTCCCAGCGCCTTTCCCTAGTTGTCCTTCTGGGCTACGCCACATGACGTTCCCATCCTATGATTAGGAATTTTTGGCCTTCCAATTTCAAAGCACAGTCCATATCGCCCAGTACTACCTGCTCCAGTTGGAATTGATCCTTCTCGTCCACATGCCAATTGATGAAGATGTTGTTAGGCTTTACATCTACAGGATAGGTCAGCGGAGAGCTATAGGCAATGGCAGCCGAGCCTCATGGTATTATATCTGAGTGTATCCAATCCTTAGCGTGAATATCGCTCAGTCCCAGCCCAATCTCTTTCAGAATTGTCTTTCTTGCCTTTATCGGAAGAGTTGGATAATTCTCTACCAACGAAAGCAAATCATTCATAAAGTACTCGTAAACAAGTACATTTTTCGTTTTATTGTCGTCTACATGGATTCGAAAGCGAGTATACCCATCCTGCTGGTGAGAGAAATTCATACCGCTGGCATTAGAGTATTGAAGCCCCCCCTGGCTGACCAGTTGTCATAACCAAAGAGCGCGAGTGTTCAAACACACTTTGACTCAAAGCCAGCTCCCTAATGAACCTCAAGCTGTGGGAATAATGGAAATCACTCATACCGCGAGCTAATAACGAAACCGTCCCTTCGATATCGCTTCTAATGGCCAGGATGGTAAGCAGCACGCTGTGGCGTTGGAGAAAATCGATTCAGGCCTTCTGCTTAACCCCCTCTCCTCTAAATAAAATACGTTTAGTCTAATTTTGCTGTCTTTTTAATTGGGGATTAACACTTGTATTTTGAGAAGCGGGATTATTGCCAACTGTTTCTTGTAGAATATTTGTGCTGAAGCAGCACTCGCTCAGCGCAAAGTTCACATCCGAATTCATGCTATTTATTTGACCCAGTCACAGATCACGGAGCAGATATTCGCACATCCCATATCCTTGGTTCTGTGATTTATCCTACTAGACTTCTTATGTCAGGTTGGGCATGTTAAGTCTGGAGAGATACCTCACAGACTTTATCACAAACTTGTTGAACATCACGGGTGACAATACGGCAACAGGAAGTACGTGAAGTACAATTATGCTCAACTCAAGTGGCTGTGCACTAGAAAGCATCCAGGGCCGTAGCCTAGCATTCAAAAGCTTGTTCGTGGTCGAACCATCTGTAACGCTACGAGCTGCTACGAGTATCATTCGCTTAGCCATCCCCTTTGGGAAGGGTGTACGAGCTGCGTACCAACACATCACCAGGTCTCATCATCTCTCTGAGAAGGGCTTCAGGTATATATTCAGCTTGATTGTGCTCGAAATCCAATCTCTTTCTCTCATCGAAACAACTCCTATTCCAACATACACAGAAGACATTCATATCAACCAGATCCCCAAATCGAAAAACTTCATTCCTCTCGACCAACCAATCAATCTACCAACCAAGAACTCTCCAATTTCAAAATGGGAATCATCAAGACTGCAATGATGACTGGTGGTGGAATCTACGCTGTGAAGCAGCTTGCAAAGACTGCAGAGCGCCGTCACGACAACAACAACAGCCAAGGCTCACGCGATCCCGGATACCCAAGTCAACAAGGATACTGGGGACCTCCTGGACCGCAAGGTCCACCACCACCTCGTCCCTACTATCAGGATCAACGAGTAAGTATTACAGCAGCCCCTCTTATCTCCTTCTGAAGTCTCAAAATCTTCTGAAGACATATTCTTTCTTCTTCTTCTTGCTGACTCCCACTCTAGGAATGGTCCACCTACAACCAAACCGCCGACGAGCGATACCCACCACGCGGTCCATACGGTCCCAGCGAATCCTACGACCAGAAACGTGCATACCGCGAAGAAGACTACCAATACCAACCCAGAGACAGAATGACTGGCCAGCCTCCTTCCTACTATCCAGACCAACAGCAGCAGCAGCAGCAGCAGGGCTTTGCAACAGGACCACCTCAGGAAGACGGCAATCGGGGAGGCCCAAATCCAGCGGGATTGGCTGGGATGGCTTTGGATTTTGTGGGCAGCGGGAAGCGTTCGGGAGGTAATGGGAAGCAGCTTGAGAAGGGCACCCAACTCGTCTCGGAGTTCTTCAGCAAGTAGATGGATGGTGGATCCAGTGCCTTTTCTCTCGAGCTTATGGGCTTCCGTGTTGGCATGTGTCAGTTGGAGGACTTATCGCTTAGTGTCTCTGCTATTTTCGTGCTCCCTTTAGTCTTTCCTTGATTATACTGCTTAATAAATGTTGTTATATTTGAGATCGATTCCTACCTGTCTTGTGGTTGAATCGGGTAGAGCGCCAGCAAAAGCCAGTGAGTGGGTGCTGCAAATTCAACCCTTGAGTAAATTTATTATCCATTGGTTGCGAATTTTGATGCCAGGCGAAGCCAGACGACGTTCCTTTGTTTTGAAATGGTAATACATTTATTATGTTTTGTATTTTCGAGAAATGGGTAAATGATTACTCGTCCCGACTTCTTTTGAAATCTCTCGAACCCAAGTCATACATCACTCTTCTTGTGTCGAGACTACCTCAAGAGGTCTGATTATCTTTTTCTTCTGTGCTGCCTTCTCCACCACACGCATGGCCCACCCCACCATGGCTCATTTTGAGCTCCAGCAGCTCGGCTTGATGCTGCCTCGTTTCATCTGCGCCCCCATGGCTTCCTAACCCCTTCAGCTCTTTCCAAGTAGGTACAGGAAAGCCACTTGGATACATAATATCTCAAGCAACTTTCTCTGCCCATTCATCTACCACGGAAGACTTTGACTTTCCCCGGAAGCATTTCTGGTGAGCATCACACACTACCAGACGAAGCCAACTTCCTCGCATAAGCCTCCTGCTTATACCTAATACAATACCCATTCTTTCTGAAAAACTCCAAATCCAGCACCTCAAGGAGCGGACTCGTCTTCTCAAATAACCTCATAAGGTTCGTCGTAGAGTAACACCCCATCTCGTTAAAATCAGGCGAATCGAACCAGAAATTCCCCGTCCTGAGACAGGAGCTGTACGCTGGATTATGGCGCACATGACACTCGTCTCCTTTCGAAGGAGGAGCGAAACTCCACTTCCGTTCGTTGATTAGGTACTCGGCGAATCCGCCGGCTTGTGGACGTGGGAAATCGTGGAATACTCGGTCGAATGAGTGATTCTCGGCTTGAAATTTGCCGAGGCTGAAGAATGTTGCTGAGAGGTCGAATGTTGCTAGTGTTGGTGTTGAAGCACTGCATATATTTAATCCAGACTGGAGAAAATGGTTAGTTTCTTTGTATGTGGTGATCTTGCTGGCTATTTGGATGCTTACTTCTTGTAAGTGTGAGCACCGGCTTTCCCATGACTTGCTTTGCAACTGTGGATGATCCCATATATGCTGACGAGACTCGACATTCAAGCCTATCAGATCCTGGGACTTGGAAAGGGAATCAAAGGCACTCGGTTCGTAGGTATTCGATCCGTCAGTGATGAGAAAATACTTTGCAGACGCACATCCTGGGCTCGAAGTAGCTAAATCCTTAATAACCCAGTCCGTGGCCAAGAAGCTCGTATCATCGCCTTCAGGTATTGGAATGACCACGTCCTTGGATACCTCAACATGCTTGATCCGGGCATCGAGGGCTCGAGTGACGAGAACAGGGAGTTGTGGGAAAAAAGCTCTATCAGATTGAAATACCACAGCTCTCCAGTTCTGGTTATGTTGTGCTTGAAGGGATCGTAGCATGGCTGACAATTTGAAGACTTTGTCTTCCGCGTTTTCGGGGGAAGCACGGATGAGAACGCAGGCATCGGCTTTCCTTTCCATCACAGCAGCAATCTCTTGGTCTCGTACAAAGCTGAGTCCATTTGAGATATCGGCCCAGACATGATCCTTCTCGGATATTTGCAGTGCGTTTTTCATCGCCACTCCATATCCATCGCCGAACTGAGCGCTTGGTTCCTAAGCCGCAAGTCCAGTCAGTTACTATGTTTGTCTCATCTGAACCGGGACATGAGATATAGAGGTCTTGCTCATTCTCAGAATAGGGAGAGGAAATAATTAACTGAGTATATTACACTTACAATTGAGTTTCCCTCGCCCCATTCATTCAATGCGTTTACAAAGAAGAAATTTTCAGATCCAATTGGATTGGGTTCTGATTTTATCTTTCGGAACATCTCAACCAGGTGGTTTTGCCAGGTCCTGGGATGGCACGTAGGAAGGGATACTGCCAGGTTGTCCGTTGGATGACGAGGGGTAGTATCCCAACATGCCTAATTCCAATAACTCAATCAGTTTATGGGGGCACATATTTTCAAGACAGTTTTCGTGGTTAAAGGTGGCCCAAGAGCCATTCCCATTTTCTGGATTCGACGAAATCTGCCTAACGTATAGAGTGCTACTGAAAAAGGACTCACCAATGTTCCACGATGATAAACTCGTGCCATCCTCTTCAGGGATGAAAATGTTGCCTGGTCACGCCCACCAGCATGAGGTGCAAACTCATTGACAGCATCTGGAGGGTATCCTTCCCACGAGTCCGGTCCTTTATCACTTCCCTCTCCCCAGCGCGTCTCAATGATATCCATACCACCAAGACCTTCCTCTACAGCCCACTGCCGCCATGCAGCGAACATCTGCGGCCCAATATGTCCAATATGTGTTGGGTTATAAACCACGAACTGGATCCTCCCGTTTGATCGAATGTATTTCGGGTGTCGGAAGAATGGCAGAAGCCAATCGAAATGCTTCCTCCACGCAACCTGTAGTCCGTAGTCCTGCGCAATCAACACTTTCCCATTCCCACCCGATCCATCCCATCTTGCTGACCACGGTTCGTTCGCCCACTAACAAATCGAGCAGTTAGTATATCGAAGAGCTTTCTGGGGGAATTGTTACAATTAAGCCGGAATATCACCTACACTCAGCATAAACGGAATATTCGGCTCTCCATCTTCCAGCATTTTCTGAATAACATGCTCCATGACCGGCCGCCCTGCAAACCAATAGTGGTGGAAAACCGCGCCGTAAAATCCATGGTCACGGAGGAAACGGCCTTGACGTTCCCTGGTGCGATATTCCAAGCCATTGTAAAATCCTATCGAGTCATGCGGCCTAATTGTCTCCAAGCCAAAGGCATTGTGTGTTACCTTCTTCACGTTTACCCATTCCGTAAAGTTCTCCCCGTGCAGTCTATTGTTGTCCTCGAAAACGTAGTATTGCGGAAATATATAGACAAGCGGCTTGAGGGAGTAGCCTTCCGAAGTCTGCGCTACATGGCTGCCAGAGCTGGAGCTAGCAAGCTGAGGTATCTGGTGCCGCAGGTATGGGATAGGGGACTGGTGGAAGTAGAGCAAACTCGTGCAGAATAGTAGGGTGCTTAGAATCGCAACTTTCTGGAAGTGGCGGTTGAACGGCAACACCATCATCGCATAATGAGGAAGAGCAAATCGACAGACGTCACGGGAGGATCGGTTCCAGGACCAGGAAAAGCAACGAAAGTCAAACAAACGAACGAACGAACGTATGCTGAAACGACTGTAATGCTGCCCAGAGGGCTGAAAAGAGCGACAGAACCTTTTGAAGTCAAACAGAACGGACAGAAGCCAGAGGGGACGCGCGCGAGAGAGGGGAGGCGGAGGGGAGCGCAAAGGGTTATTATTTATTCTGCAGCCTCCTACCGCCTACCCCTGATTGAAAGGAGGCTATCTACCTAGTGGAAGTGACGACAAGAATGCCATGCCGTCTCGTATCTTAATTGGGGCTTTGGCTTACTACCAAGATGCAAGGTTGTGGCGTTGCTATCTTAGCTCATTGGATCAAACCATCAGACCAGGAACCAGGGGCTCGGTAAACCCGGCATGGGAAGAAACGCTTGGCTCGGCCTTTGGACCAAACAAACAAAACAAATAACTGGAACTCGCTCTCGCTCTCTATCCAACACTTACTCGCCTTCTTCGGTTACGCAAACGACAACTACACTTCTACAACCAGCAAAAGTCTATGAATAAGTTCAGGAGAGAAACATAATTGTGAGCCCTCTTCTTTGTTTTCCAATACTGGTTTGGTTGATAGGTAAAACCACATCAGTAGACCCAGAGTATGTGTGCTTGATGTTCTCAGGACGAAACAGGCATTCTCCGGCTCTAGCTCAGATAACCCTCACCACAAATTCATACAACCCACCCTTGGTCCCCGCAAATGGTAATCTCCTCTCCTTGGCAACGGCACAGAAAGCCTTCATCTCATTCCGTAAGCTCTCGGTGTCCTCACCATACCCAACTCGAAACATTCCACAACGGGTGAAGGTTCCACTGTCGTCACCATTTTCCGACATCACTAGATTGAAGATCCGCTGGAAGTAGCACCAAACCGAAGAGATCATTTCGCCCAAAGAATTTTTTGACAGACTCCGAAGTTCCTCGAACAACGTCCCCCCCCCCAAAAAAAAAACAATGTGGATGTGTTCGCGTCGTCGATATCCCAAGAGTCAACTTCAGCTCCAGAAATATTCTTTTGTTCGGCTTGACCTGTAAACATTTCCCCCACGGCTCCTTTTACAAACAGATCTTTTATCACCAGACTATGGTCGCCATCACTCTTGAGTTTCTCCCGAAAACATTGCATTCGTACTCAACCTCCTTCCTGATGAATGTGGTAAAGAGGGTGATCTTCGTCTTATCCTCCCAAACGAAGGTATTTGAGACTTGGCTAACAACCGAAACCCAGGACCAGCAAATGACAGCTCTCTAGTCTGGTATCATTGAGGGGCGAGAAACTCTCGCTGTGCATGGAAAACGTTTCCTGATATCGCGGAGAAACCTCGGCCTGCTCCAGAGCTTCTTCCCAAAATGGAGCAACTGCTTTCTGGCACTTCGAACACCAGATCCTCGAAGGCGAGAATCTGGAGCGAATTGAGGCTGGACTTGAGCGATTTTGAATAACTGTGCTTGAACAGTCGTACTTTGAGTTACCTCGAGAGATAATAAAATAACATCCCTTTTTTCTTCTTTGCAGTACTTTATGGAGCATGTTATGGATTTGATACAAATTTCGGCCCGTGAGCTGCATCCGGCAACATGACTGACAATCTCCAGCCGTAAGCTGCATCGAACGGCGTTGATATGCAGCTGACCCATAAGAGATGTTGAGGCCTGGCATCACCTTGCAGCAAATGGAACTTCTTTGGCGAGAGTAGCAGTTCAACATCTACCAGTACAAAACTTCTAGAAGCATGCATTCGTTACCTTCTTGATCACCCAAGACGACAACGGCAACGCAGCAGTTCTCGCTGCCGCCAAACCGAAAGACACAGAATTTCATCTTCATAAACGCCATCGGATCGACGAGATGGCAGGAATAAA
The DNA here is from genome assembly GCA_017366145.1 of Cadophora sp. M221. NCBI lineage: Eukaryota > Fungi > Ascomycota > Leotiomycetes > Helotiales > Ploettnerulaceae > Cadophora > Cadophora sp. M221. The sequence goes on along the minus strand of JAFJYG010000195.1, from coordinate 55,206 downwards.
GCATGGGTTTGATTCCCGCCGATCTCGTGGCGCAGAGATACCAGGAAAGGGGCGCTGTAACGCTACGCAGCTAAGCGAGCGTCGAGAATATCAACAAACATTGTTACACACCCAGCGCATTATACAGGGAGCAAACATCTTTGCACTTTAATCAAATGTAATGATGGGTGGTGCTAGTACATTGTTCTGCTTCCAGAGGGCCAGAAGGAGAAACTCGAAGACGAAAGCCATCTCTGACTGGGGGATCAGAACGGACAAAAGGCATCAGGGGCTAGTTGGACAAAGCCGGTATTGCAAAATATCAAATGTGTGTAAACTGCATAAATTCAGAGTTCCGTTACTGGCCGACCTAGTTAAGTACACAGGCCCAGGACACCAGTTTATAGCCTGCAGGTTCCGGCATTCATTGACGAACGACTGTAGCTAAACAAGAATGTAACTCACGATGGAGACAGCGATGAGTTTTCTGGAACTTCTCAAAACGAGGTTCTTTTCGCTACTGTACTCGCTGAAGCGCTAAATTTATGTCTCTATAAAGGCTCGCTGCTCTGTTGTTTGTCCCCATCTGCTCTCCTTGGACCTGGTCCTTCGGCCCTCACTCGAATGCTTTCAATTCGGCTGAACAGTCTTCAACATGTCCTTTCGTATGAATACAATCTTAGTCCCTGCCTCCCTATCTATTTGATTAGCTGGCTTGACTGCAATGCCCTCCGGTGGAAATGGAATTTCTCTGCGAAAGAGGATCTTCCTCCATCCGCAGCCTCGACGCTTCGTTGCTTCTCTACAGATTTGCCTGAGCCTTCTTTCAGAGCGATAACGCCGCATCACTTTTTCGCAAACAAATCCACAGTAACCCGCCTAGTAGTGCTTTCATCAGCTTGGTATTTTATTACTTGGGAGGGTGGTAGGGAATACTCTTTGAATGCTGATATAGGGAATAACGTCGTCTGGGAACTGATGAGGCGGGGAAGGTCGACGACAAAATTCTTGAAAGTTGACGGGATTCTCGAAGACTTTCTCACCAACACGGAACCATGTGTGACACGCTCGACAAATCCGATCTTCTGTGCGGGACCTGTTGTACCCGTCGATGGCCCGTCTAGGATCGGAATTAAAGTCATCTGCGACTCGACGCCTAGTGCTTGGTGAGCATGCTTTGGACACACTGTGCGGAAATAGGTGCTTACGTGTACATTGTATTCATCATCATCGGTGCCTTGTAGGGAGAAGTCATGAATCTAGCAACGTCTGTGATATGAAATCCAGCAGGACTGCGGCGTAACCATAGACGCATGTCAACATCGAGGCCATCATCGAAATTAGGTACATCCTCGGGTTGGTTGGCAGCGCCCCCATTGTCAGGAGGGGCGGCTGGGAAGTAGCTGTCATCAACTCTGGAAGACCCTGGAGGTATGGACGAGGAAGACAACCCATTGTTATTCGCAGATGTGTTCCCAGAAGCACCCGTTGCTCTTTGGAAAGGACGGGTCTCCATAGGCGGCCTCGTATTGTTCTCGGACCCATTTGTTGTAGGGGGTTGGTTCTCGATACCTGTATGGTTGGGATTGCCAGCAGACCCCGTCATCGTCCCATGCATACTGCCTTGAGTATTGAGCGTCGCAGAGTCCTCAAAGGTCTCTCTCGCCAAGCGCTTTCTAAGATCTCCTACATCATATGGCGACACTAATGGCGAAGGCGGCGGATGATCTGGTTGAGGAGGCGTGGCAATGCCCGTGGCAATGCTATCGTTCCACGCTTCAACTTTAGTTTTGGGACTTGGGGACCGACCACGTCCACTCATCGATTCACTCGAGGTGGCCATCTTCGATTTCGACTTCTGACAATGCTTTTCGATTCAAGGGAGAGAGGCAGCGGTGAAGGGATTCAAGTGAGTGATGACGAGACTGCTTGATATAGATGGTGACGAGACACAGAGGGTAGACTGTGTTGCTTCAAGAGCGATGGAGACACGGAGAGACTCTGGTGTGCTTTTCTAGAGATTGTAGCAGTTCTGTTTGCGGCGATGGAGCGACTGTAAAGTATTGATATTGAACTTGATTGTATCGGTATTGATGTTGACGATGGACAACGACTGGTGAATGACGATGGGAGTGATAGATGGATGGATGACTGAGAGGGCGAGGCAGCAAAAGAGGGCGAGGAAGTAGGTAAAGCCGACCATCAGAGGCAGGAGCAACCACCAGCACTGGTCTTGAAAAACACTGCCCTAGATAGAAGCAACGAGTTAGTAACTTCCCAGGATCAAAGGCTCAGCTCAGCTCAGCTCAGTTTAGCCATCTCTGATTTATATGTCATAATCACTGAAAAGGCACCAAGACAGCTCTTGATCATCGCTCTAACATTACGCTAGCCTAAGCGACTAGGTGTTGTGTTGTGTGCCCGATACATGAGTTTCAGGTAAAGCTGTTAAAGTTCCAAAAACATCCTCGCAGACATACCAAATGAAGCTCAGGCCGGCTCCCCAAGAGTGACGCGGAAGAGACAACTAGTACAAAATGAAATGCAAAAGTACCAATAGTCACCGGGTCTTCAGTCCTCGGTCCTAAGCCAACTTGCCCAGGAAGGGAACATCTAATCCAGCATCCCTGAATGAATTCCAAACTAATGTCAACTCCAAAATCTGCTCGAATGAGCTGTTCGTTGTTTCCACCGAGGGCGAGTCCAAAATCGTGGTAGAGACAGGATGAGCAGATAGCTCAAGATACAAGATAGACCGCCACAACTGTGAGCACGGAGGCAATATAGTGAGTGGTTGATGAGGTTGAAGCTCCGCCTGTGTACAGCTGGGGGACTGGGAGAGCAGCTGTGGTGGTTGACACTGGCACAGCGTTGTAGGCTGGTTCAGTTGGTGTGGCGGATGTGATTGCTGGAGACGTGACCGAGTTGAGAGGGAAGAAAGGGAATGGCGTTGATGCCGTGGGACTTGGAGAGTATGGGCCACCAACACTGTCGGTTGGGTAGTTGGCACTTTGCACAGGGAATGTAGCACTCTCCGTAGGATATCCAGCAGCCGATCCAGACCCAGCCAATTTTGCACCAGCGGCATATTCTTCCTCTCGGCGACGTAGAGCATCGCGGTTGGGAATTGGTGGAACGGCGAAGAAGACTTCGTTGCTTGTTCCGAAGCATTGAGCGATGGCGTGGTGGAGAGCGGAGCCGAAGTGAGCAGTATCGCACTGAGAGTATATGCATTGGAACACGGACTTGTGAGAGTTTAGAAAATAGTTGCTGAAGAAGGCCAGTAAAGCAGGAGAGAAACAAACATTTTGGTAATTTGGGTCACTGCAGAGACAAGCATGATCCTCTAAGCATTTGCTGACATATTTCGTATTCTCCCAGCAACGCAGAGCACATTCTAGATAGAATGTCAGCATTGTAAGGGACACCAAAAGGTATTACATACCTGGCTTTGAGGGATCGTTCTGGCCCACCGTCCAATGTAGCATTGCCATCAGAGGCAAGAACTTGAGCCCTCGCATCTTGACAGAAGCCCTGGAAGTGAGCTGGTCCCGATAATGTGTGCCAGCCTCCGGGATGGCTGAATGGCCAAAAGAAGGACGTGGAGGGAGCTCAGTGAGTAGAGAGACGCAGGTAGGAGTTCAGCAGTAAGAACGTTCAAGAGCAATGAGCGAGGCACTTGGAAGTATAGCGACAGGATGTTTCAATTGAGATCAGAGATGGACGAGAGTTGCGAGCGAGTGTGTGGTTGAGAGAATGTCTTGATTGAAGCGGAAGTGGAAGTCGAAGAGAATGGCAAAGTACCTAGATGTTTGGAAGCTGCACCACTGGTGATTTGAAAGCTCCTGCTCCATAGTAGAACAAAGCAAGAGAGCAGTTGCGAAGAGAAGAGGCCCTAAGTGTAAATAAAAAGTATAATCCAAAGCAACTTGCGACCTGCGACTGCCAATCCAAACTTACCGCTCTGCGAGTGGTCGTTGTCAACTCACTTACAAAAGACAGATGCAAGCAAAGGACAGGCAACTAGACAATTTCGCAACCCTGTTCTAATAGAATAACAATTGAATACCTCCATCCTTGGTTCCATACTTCTCCACGAATTCTTTCTGGAGCAACCAAACAGTCAGGGGCACTTGAGTCTCCTTCATCTCCAAGATTCCTCTCTTCTTCACGTCGATATGTGAAGTATCAATCACGATCCTCTCCAACCTGTCTACTTGCAATGCGCCTGTATTGCCAAATTAGCTAAGCCCGGATCCTGAAGCGGAAGAAGCCATACCATCATCCATCAGATCCTTCAGCCGCGTAGGCGTTCCAACTGCAATACCAGTTCTTGTAGATTTCAAAAACTTTATGGAATCCTGGATCTTGATGTGCTTTGCGAACAATTTGGCAACTGTTGCATCCTTTGTCTGGAACTTCCTCATCTCCCTACAAATATGTCAGTTGATGCCTTGCAAACCAGCAAGAAATTCTTACCTTGCAATCTCCGCCGCCCTCAACCCTGCCCCAGCAACGATTACCGTATGAGGTGCCCCGTTCTTCTTGGATGCTGACCAGAGCTTCGATGAGTTTCCTGCGAACTTCTCTAGGAAACTAGGTAAATTGTCAAGGGTCCTTGGCTTTGACCATGACGTTGTATCTTCAATCACAGTTGCTAGAGCCTTGTCAGTTCAAAGTTCCGCTCTTTATCAAGAACTCTTACCAGGTAGGTATTTATCTTCCAGTTCTATTGTTGATAGATCACTCTCATGCTTTCTCGTCCGTTGTGCAACATAATCCGCCAGCAATTGACTATTCATATGCGAGAAAGCCTTGTTGATTCCAACTTCAAGATCCAACTCGTCCTCCTCAATTGCCTTGGCCTTCTTGCCCTTTGCCTTCTTTGCAGCCTTCTTTGCACCTTGCTCCACCTCTCCCCGCTTCCTCTTCTTTGACGACTCTCTGGTGATTTCTGGCTGAGGAGACGCACTCGTCCGTTCGAGGAGAGGCTCTTGCAAATCGTCGTCAACAGACATTATGCTTGGGGGGATTTTGAGTATCGAGGTATGAGAATCGAGAAGTGGCTTGCTTGTCTCCAGAATCTGCACTCGATCGCTGATACCCAGATGGAGCAAGAAATAAATATTGTGTGACTATTCCTCTTCCAGCGATCCGCAGGCGGTGAGCTAGCGCCAACCTTAAATCCCCCCAACGCGATTCCTTGAGGGCAGACGCGTTATCGTTCGATGATGTTAATTACTTACACCACGTTTTCGAATACAATTGACTGAAATTTCTCCTGATGACAACACAGTGATGTTCGCATGCTAAGCAACTTGGCTCCCAAATCTCATTATGTCGACGAGGCGGGCAAGTCGCGAAAGACAGGCGCCGAACCCCGCATCGAACCAAAACAATCAGGGCAATGCATTAGAACAACCACAAATTACTCCTCGGAACTCAGATGGAGATGAGGCAATAGCAGCAGCTGCTGCAAAGGAAACACCATGGAGGACTTTGAATCAACTTGCGAATATCCCGAAGCCTACAACTCCTTTGCGCCGGGCTTCCAGTGCTGGTCCTCCTTCAACACGTCGATCCGCGAGACGAACTCCTGCAGGACAAACTAGGACACCCGGCGGTGCGAGCAGGTTGGTTAATTCAGCGAGGAGGCCAATTGCAGTTACACCTCATGGGAGAGCTGCGCAGCGGGAATTAGATCTTCGAAGGGGTCTTACGCCAGGGAAGGATAGGAGGAAAAGTGGTCTTCAACAAAGGGAAACACCAAGAGATATTCTGCGGCAATTGAGCAGGGTTTTGGCACCGAAGACTCAACCTACCGCACCAACACCACAAGGTCAAAATGTTGCTACTTCAAGACGGCCAGGGGCGGATGAGGATGATCTGGAGGATGGGAGGGCTCTTGACAGACCAAGATTCTCTCTACCGATGGGAGATTACGACGAAGACGATGAAGACGACAGTTTATTGCTTCCACCACGGTCCGCTGGCTTGGAGGATGAGAACTTTACTGTGCAGTCAATTGAGATGCCTAGAAGAGCTGTCAGCGAACTACCGCCAGGACGACTATCCAGAGGCAGTTTTGGCAGCGTACGAATGAGTGACGTATTTGCCGACCTGAATGATATGGGGATAAATGGAGGAGATGTTTACGATTCTAGCTATTTAGCGGAGCGTACATTCGGAGATTTGGACTTCCCCGTGGGCGAGGATGCAGGATTAGATGGGTTTGTTCAAATTTCATGTTGAGGTACCAAAGCTAATCTCAACAGCGAAAACACCGAGACTTTGAGAGATATTGCATTAGGTGGCGGACGGCTCTCGTTGACATCCCGTCGAGAGAGTGATATTCGGCCCACCACCATATCAGCTGATGATACAGAAACCACCTTCGTCTTTAATGTACCAGCCAGAGAAGTTTCAGAAGAGCCGATATTTGATGGCGGTGAAGACGGTCCAGAAGAGGAAGAAATTGACGAAGATCCCGAGAGTGAAGTTGAATTGGAGCAAAGGAATGGCATTGAAGCCCAGGACCAAGATGACAGTATGTTAGAAGCCCCTGGGGATATCAGCATAGCCGACGCAACAATGCAAGACGCCGAAGTTGTAGCGCAGGCCAAAGTCGTCAAGAAGAAAAAGGTCAAGCTGTCCAAGCATGGCATACAATACCCTTCGCTCCCTGTCGGGGTTGTTAAGAAGCTGGCAACAACATTTGCACGGACGTCGGGAAACAGCAAGGCGAAAATCAACAAGGAGACATTAGACGCCATCATGCAAGCCTCAGATTGGTTCTTTGAACAGGTCGGTGGTGATTTGGGAGCATATGCGAAGCATGCTGGTAGAAAGACCATTGATGAGAGTGATATTCTTGCCGTCATGGCTAGGTACGTCTCTTTCGGCCAACTGGCAGGAGCCCAGATCTAATATACATGTACAGGCAACGCCAGATCAATGCAACCACAACGCCATTTTCACTCGCTCAGAGATATCTCCCCCGAGAGCTTCTCCAAGAATTGCGAATGGTTCCGCCCTCGAAATTGAAGAGACGAAGACAATTGGATAGGGTAAACGAGGAAGAGGAATGAGCGGGTATGATTTTGATGACTTATGACCATTCTTTGTTTTGGCGTACACGGCGGGCAATATCCTGAGGAGGTTTCTTCACTACCATCCACAGCATAACGGATGTTGCGGCGGCAAGGGCATACCTGGGCGGGGTTAGATGGGTCAGGCGTTTGAGGATTCGAGTCACTTACCATGTGAAGATATACTGTGTATGATTATTCCTCAGGTTGACTTCCGCTGGTCTTCCAATTGGAATACCCCGAGCTTCTCTATCCCAAGATTTCAACAAATCAGATTCTACCACCGATTAGCAAAGTCTTATTGCAGTTCGAGTGACAGCCACCAAACGTACCCATAGTCTCCTCAACCCAGACAGCCTGGCTTCCCGTCAACTCCGCCATCTGCACCACATCAGGGAAGTAAAACTCTCCCTTATCCGGCCTATTCTCCGGCGTGAACATATTCTTCTTCCAGGGCTCCCTCAGCAATCCCTCAACCGTAACTACGCCCCTTGGCAATCCATCAGGCCTTTTCTCCTGCTTCCTCAATTTCCTTGAAATCCACCCCCGATTAACCAACACCGTAGCACCCTCTCCCCTCCTCTCCAAAGGCGTAATAACAAGATACCCGTCTGTACCATCGTGCATGCGCGGCCCAATCAGCATCTCCTGATCATGTCTGAATATGCCCGTGGCGTATATCCTCCTGTAATCAAAATCATGTATAGCTTCCGGATCAACCTGCTGCGGTAACGGTAACGGGTCGCGGACAAGCCGGTCTTCGAATTTGGCAATCAATTTGGATTTCCAATCGAGTCTCTGGACCTGCCATGTTCCCAGCGCAAATGCAGTGATGGGGATGAGAGCTGTGAGAACGACCCATTAGCTTGCAGCTTGGGAGAGGCAATTGGGCAGAGCTACTCACCCAATATTATAAGACCGGGACCATGTCGCTTTCCTGAGCGTACGAGATTCGGAGGATTGTCAACTATGGACATGAAATCGGGATTATCTGCTGGTTGGGCTTCTACTCGCGGGGTGCTCGAGATGTGCCGACATGCTGGACAGCTCTGGAATATGGCAGGGCGCAAATTTCTTGAGATACTAGATGGTGAAGATTTCAAGCTTCGGGCTTGCCGTAGAAAAGAGCTTGAAGCATTCATCTTGACGCGCGTGTTGCAATGTGATGTTCCCTTATGTCTAGAAAAGTGATTCGGGCCCATCCATCCATCACTGACTGCACCTCTCCTGCGAGCGAAATTCACGAGCAAACAGCGCAAACATTGAGCCGAGCCAGCTTACAATTCGACCGACTACTTACCACTACACCTTACCTTCCTGACAAGGTCACTTTCGAATTCCGAGAGCTGTCAACATCTTCCTCCTTTCGACATATCACCACAACATTGGTTCTCAATCATCTCAGACGTAAATAATGTTCTATCAAGGAGATCTGCAGAGTGGTATTGGCCAGGCCATGCAAGAGGCAAAGCTGGTGGGCTGTTTTGTCACAGGTACGTGCCTGTTACACAACCCTCGACTGCCCATTCCCAGAGTCTGGCATTGTAGGTACTGTACTGACATTTGTCTTCCTCCAGATGGCGGCGAAGAGTCTCAAATTTGGGAGAATGATTTCCTTCAAGAAGAGCCTGTAAGTTTCAAGTCATTTGAACATGATCTTGGAGATCATGTGTGCTAATGTTTGTTTGGATACCTAGTTGAAAGAGTTGCTGGCCGAGCAAACTGTCCTTCTTCGACTGGTGGCTGGCTCGCAAGAAGCTGGGTACCTGGCTGCTATCTACCCTCTTCCTAAGACACCAACTTTTGTCCTCATCAAGTAGGTCATTTAGTTAGCGCATTTGTCTCATTCTGCCTCTGATCCCTGGCCATCTATTCATTTATCAAACTTCTAGACATAATTTGTTTGTGTCTCTCCTCTCCGATTTCAAAGCAGGCAGGGTACAAAGTGCTGAGCCTCCCCGTCATCCCTTGCTCTCTACCCATGTTCTTCTTCATAATGAACTAAAAAACTGTATCTGACGATTCTTCTCAGGAATGGTGAACTCAAAGAGTATCTCGCATCAGGCGTCACCAAGGAAGACTTCTTGAAGCGCCTGGGAGCTGTCATGGAATCACGTGTACCTACCTCACAACCATCCAACCCTTCGACCTCATCCTCCACCTCCGCAAACACTCCTGCATCCATGGAACCCCCAACTCCAGTAGCAGAACAATCCCAAGCGTCCTCTTCATCTAACCCCACTACCCAAAATGCCAGAATCGAGCAGCAAACTGCCGCGATAGCAGCCACCCTCGCAGAACGCTCTCGCCGTCTTGAAGCCCATAAGCGCTCACAAGATGCCGCCGAGAAGGCTAAGAAAGCAGCCGACGCAAAGGCTCGCAAGGAGGCCGCTGAAGCTGGCAACCCCCGAGCGATTGGCGAGCAGAAGTACGCCCAGCAACAGGCTCAGCGTCAGAGAGAGGCCCGCGAGGAGAGAGCACGGATTCTGAAGCGTGTCGAAGATGACAAGGCTGAGAGACGTGAGAAAGAAGCTGCCAGAAAATTAGAAGCGAAAGCCAAGTTAGAGGGGGAGAAGGACGCCGAGAGGGTTGTTGGAGAGAGCAGTACGTTGCCTGCCAGAGGAGGTGCGAATGCGAAGGAGTGCGCTGTCCAAGTCAGACTCTTTGATGGCTCCACTATTCGCTCCAGATTCCCTTCCCAAGGAAGCTTGCTGAAGGACGTCCGACCTTGGGTCGACGAGAAGCAAGAGGGTGACGCTCCCTACACCTTCAAACAGGTCCTCTCTCCTCTCCCGAACAAGAACATCGAAATGTCAGAAGAAGATCGCAGTCTCGCCACTCTAGGTCTCAGTCCAAGCGCAACCCTAATTCTCATTCCTGTCTCAGGCTACACATCTGCTTATGAGAACAACGGTGGTCTGGTCTCCCGCGCTGCGTCTGGTGGCTTCGCCTTGATATCTTCAAGCGTGGGCATGGTCACTGGTGCGCTTGGGAGTTTCCTCGGTGGATCTGCTGCTCCAGCTCCTGTCGAGCAAGCACCTCCTGGTCCCTCCATGCCGTCCGCGGCTATTAATGTCCGGACCTTGAGAGATCAGAGACAGGAGTCGAGAAAGGAGGACCAGCAATTTTATAATGGGAATGCTGTAAGTTATTTCCGAACCTGCCTGAGCCTTTGCTCGTATGCTAATTCCATACAGACGAACTTCCAGCCTCGCAAGGACGATGATGATGGTAAGGATGATTGAGCAGCGTGATTCAATTTCTGACTTACGGATGCACTGGGTAGGGCTGTACTTGTTAGTGGCGTTCTTCGGCGGATGGGCAGGGTATCATGAATAGGCGTTCTGGATAGATTTTGGGAAACATTGGTGCTTCCCATCATCTGCCCGCAATTTGGCAGGTACATGCTTGAAGGTTTCAAGAATTTGCCTCAATGGCACGATTTTCCTTGGAGGAGGGGATCTGATAAATCAATCACATCACTGCTTCTTCTCCCTAATGTCTCGGAAGTGTAGGATAGTATAAACAAGCAAATCCAAGAAAAGCGGCAAATCTGCAATATATTATTCACTCCTGCTGTAGATTTTATAGTGATGTTAGCGGGGAAATGAGCACGCTTTCCGACTCGCCTTCCTTCATCCTGTTTCCCAACGCTTTGGTCATATACGTCTAGATATAGCGCTCGCGGATAGCTTCCCCCTTCATCCTCATCATCCTCCTCCTTCTTGTTCTTTCCTTTTGAGCGCACTGCAAAATCGCAGATCTCGAATATTCAGGGAAGTGTCACTCATATTCAACATACCGCATACATAAATGAGACGATCCATGGACAAAGTAAGCGAAACAATGACTACAAAGATAATCGAGCAGGTAATATGCATTGCTATCATATGCTTGCAAATGCAGGACACAGCTACTACCTATGGTGCCCCAAGGTACAAACTCCATAACTATGCAAAGCAAGACACACCACTACCAAAAAATGCCCAATAACCAACCAAAATCCCGGCACTATTCGCCAGCTAGCTCTGTGCCTCGCACAAAACGCCATTCCTTCCTATGCCTCCCTATCCCATATCAACCCAATGCAAAATTGAAAAGCAGCCAGCAAGATGATAACTCCAACCGTGCTTCTAAGTTATGCAGATTTTCCCAGGGTATTATGACCTAGCGCCAAGTATGAAAATGCAGAAGCAGTAAAAGCAGAGCAAGTCAAATAATGAAGGTAAATCAAAGCAAATGCAACCAGCAGCAGCAAATACTGATAGTTCGCAGGTAGAATGAAAGGGTTCAGGACCAAAAACCAACACAGTAATGCTGCAAGAAGAGAACAGGGCCGGATGTGACGCCATACCCTGCCCACGAACCAGTTGGTCTTGATAGCTGCATGCTGTCTCCTTGCTGCTCGTCGTCTCGTACAGTTCTCACTCCCGGGCAAATCACCTTAACTACTCAACTAATCATACATCGCCAACGGACCGTCCGCATTAAGCATAGTCAAGAAACTTGGCTGGTTGCTCATCAGTGGCTCATCATTGCTCGACAAAATGCTACTGATGTTGGTGAAGCTCTGTTTCTCCTTGCCATCCATGCCTTGCCCGTTCGAGGCAGCAATATCAGTGGCCCACTGACCTTCGGTGTGAAGCAGGCGGTTGATATCCATATCGCTAGTCATTCCGTGGGTGAGGTTATGCGTGAAAGGAGCTGCGATGCTGGGGTTCCAGTCAAATGGTTGGGAGTAGGGGAGGGTCTCTGTTGGCTCAAGATGGTGCTCGGGATATGGGTTGTAGTTTGTACCGAAGCTGAACAGGGTTGTTGATCGGGAGTCTTCTTGCTCAGGAGAGATTATTTCCTGGATGCGGAGCCCGGAGGCTTGGTGAATCGCTGCAGGTGCTTGATTTTCCTTTGGCCATGGCTCGTCTGGTTTATTGAGGGTCATGGCACGCAGATCGATCTCTGGAGGCTGTTGGTAGCCATTCAACAGATCGTTTCTAGTGCGGCTGGTTCCACTGTGCTGATTGGATTCCTTCATCCAGGGCTCATTGGTTTTGTTGGTCAAGCCTTGAGCCTGCAAGGAGGGATCTATCGAAGGCAGCTGTCCATTTGGCAAGCCATCCTTACTTCGGAAGTCCTGGTTGGTTTCCTTCATCCAGGCTTGATTTTGCAAAACCAAATCCGAGGATGACGGATGACTGCTAGACAGGCCTTCTACATTACGCGGCTCCCCCGAGTTCAAGGTAGAGGACTGTAGAGCCGGCGGTTCCTGAGCCGGTATGAATAGACTCGATGAAGATGGATGTCCACTTGACAAAGCATCATTACTCCGTGGCTTTGCCAATGTCTTGGTCGACGACCGTGGCGGACTTCCTCTCTCTATGCTCTTCAAGATATTCCGATACCTATCTCGAAGATCCGTGGAAGTTCGTTCCTGCAAATTGAAGTCTTTCGCGCGTGTCATTTGGGCCCATTGGTTCCCATAAATTTTATGGGCCTTGAGAATTTCGCGATCCTCTTCTTCGGTAAAGGGCTTTCTCTCGCGGCGGTCTGACCTCTTGAAAGGAGTCTCAATTCCAAGTTTGGCAAGATCATCGATGTCTTTTCGATGGGCTCGGCTCTTGGGCGACTTGCTGGCTGTTCTTTCTGGGCCTGGAGAATGTGTTCGGAGTTCCTTTGTCAATCAGTCTAGTCATTTGTCATACTTGATCCTAATCTCGCAGTTGGGTTCTGGCTCTTGGAGTAGTCTTTGGCACTTACCAGGTCCTTTAGTACTCCACTTGGGCAGACAGTTCGGAAACGATCTTTCAGAGCAGAAGCTGTCCTGCCCTGGAACGAATATTCCGGGTCTTTCACAATATCGGTCCAATTTCCAACCCCATGTTTATGGGCACCTTGTATGAGCCATTCAGTCTCGTCTTTCTCCCACTTCCGCCTGAGTCCACTGGTATTCCTCTTTTTCTTGGTCTGCCTGGGAGCTGGTTCGTTCGTTTCGATGCTGTCTACAACAGTGCCCGCGTCAGGGCTGTTTTGGGGATTGGGTACAATTGTTGGTGGGGAAGCTGTATTCAAGCTATTCCTGCCGTTGCTGTCGTGGAAGGCGCCTGATTCGATTCTTGGAAGATTAAAACGAACAAGATCCTTAGGGGGTGGAATGTCATGAAGACCGATGATGATAGGAGGGACGATCTGTGTAGCAGTCTTGCGTTTCTTGGGCGGTTGTGGAAGCTGTACAAAGTCATCCTTTGCAGGCTCCGGGTTTGGCCTCTTATTCGAAGATCCTCCAACCGTGGCTTCGGTGTCATTGTCCAATATCTTTCGTAGAGACTGTGGTGAGGAATCTCCCAGAGCTCGGTTCGTAATGCTATTCCCATGTATCTGCTGTGTCCCTCCACCTTGGTATAGCATCTCCTGGCTATTGGTTGGCACTGCCACACAATTTCCTTTGGTAGCAAACTGCGAGCTCGTCGTAGACTGGCCATTGTGCTTGGAAGTGCCGTTGCGGCGAGTAGAGACGCCATGGCCAACCACCTCACGCAGAGGGGGAAGCTGTCCGGCTGTGGAGGAAGAGGGTTCGGTTATCAGTTGTTCATAAGGATAGAATTCATCTTGGACTCTCGCAAGCAGAGCCGGCTCTATTGTATCGGAGCTCATGATGGACGAGGCTGGCGGTGGCATAACAATGCATAGCGAAGGGAAGTGGGTGTGGGATCCCACGATCTCTTTAAATGTTTTCTCATGTCCCTAGCGGGAAGAGCGATCAGTCTGGTACTTGATGACCGGAAGTAGTGAGTTTTGGTGATATTGTCTGGTCATATCTGGAGATAGGATGGGAAGTCTAACAAACCGATCCAATCTTCAAAGATGTACTTATACAGTACAGAATGTCGGAGAATCGTCGGCCCGTGACGAGGCTGACAACCTAACAAGGTATCTGCCGTACCACTACAGTAGGTACCAGGACACTTTAATCTTGTTTGCTTCATCAAAGTCAATACAATCACCGACGTGACCGAAGCCTCTTTCATATAAGTATCAATAAACTACCAATCTTCCGCTTCAAAACATCCACTTCCAGACCATCCGGTTCAGAGATATCGCAAAAATGACCTCCATCCTCCCACCAATTCCCCGCTTTGTGATGACAGTCTTCGAGCCAATATCACTGTAGGCCTATAGCTCACAGCTCACTAGTTTCATGACAGCATTCTAATGTTCTCATAGCATTGCAGGCTGTGCAGCACCTTTCGTCTCAGCCTCGTATTTCGTCGCTGAACAGATCCCCAATTCAGCCAATGTGCCTCTTACCGGAAATGCCACCATGGTAGCGTACCAGTAAGTGACTACTTCCCGATCCCATGTTCCCCTGGTACCTCCTTTTTAGCGGCCATAATCCTACCCACTAGTCTATGAACTGGAAATTCTGCAGAATATACTAGATCAGGAACTAATTCCCTATCAGACTCGGCAATATCTACCTCTTGCTGGCAATGGTTGGTATCGCTGTGCTCTACACCACCACCGAAGCAGCAGTAGTCCGTAACTACGTGATCGCTCTCTGGCTTGCTGATATCTCTCACGTGGGTATTACATGCTACGTCATGCCATATGAGCAACTCGTGAATGTTGCGGGTTGGAATGCTATGGCCTGGGGAAACATCGGCTGCACTGTAAGTCACCTACCTGCTTTGGAGCTATCAGATACCTCCTTTCTGTTTGTCTATCTACCTTCCGATCTTGAGAAGCGCTTTTGTTTATTTTTAAATTGACTGATTGGCCATTACTGATATTTCATCAGGCGTTCCTCTTCTTTATCCGCACAGGATATCTTCTGGGCCTCTTTGGGCCAGATCGACAACCTGTTGTATCATGGAAGAAGCTACAGTAGTCGGTGCATTTGGTGGGAGGGAACACGTCAAGTCCAGATATTCGAGCTTCTTTTGCCTCTTACTTTGTCTGTGGTGAAGGATGCGTATTGCGCGATGATTCACCAAATCTTTTGGCCTCGTTTCCTTTTCTCTCTTTCTTCAAGACACTATCCGGCTGTCAAGGAATGTATCAGTAACCGCTTCTATTGTATTATGATTTGCAAATAGCACACCGAGTTTCTTCTCAAAAGTACAGGGTAATCCTGCAGAATTTTAATTCTATGGTTTGAGTAGATTTGCGTATCAAATGATGAGACGGAATGGAACTAAAGCATTGGTTTGATTGTTGACTTCGCAAAGGGTCTGGTGGTCCACCCTCGGTAAATCCCCCCACGAAAGGTGGTGTGGTGCTCGGATAGCCCCTTACAAAGGGGTTTGTGGTAGTGGCTTGTCCAGTATTCTTGTTTACCCCGTGCGAGGTTGAAATAGCTCTTGCTAAGTTGCGATGTCTTAATACCTGAACATAACAACAGATGAACATTGGGTAATGGCATGTTCATGGTACGAGATGTTGCAAAAAGGTCCCGAGCAAGGCAACGGGCGCGCTGGGCTCCGCTTCCCCGAGAGCTTATCGTTATCGGGCTGAAACATTAAAAGGATCCTTCTTTGGGTTTCAACTCTAAGTAAGGAAGCTTCAAGATTCGATACTGTATGGATATGGGGACATTGGAGAGAGGAGAGAAGAGAGGGCAGAGGTGGATGCATGATATCACTGAAGCTCGCGAATAAATTCCACAAATAAACAGTAGGAGATTGGTTGATAACAAGACTCACTCTAAAATATCAATACCTTTTCATTCCTTGGAGAGGACGAAAATAAACCATTCCTAGGGTGAGCAATACCTATCCTCAGTGGCAACGAAAGAAACTCGGGCAAAGAGGCTATCTAATCAAAGGATATAATACTTATTCGAAGGTTTCGTGAAATAATAAGAAGGAACAAAGAAAGAGCCAGAGCAGGAACGAATGAAACAAATCATAATCAAAATGGAAGCTCCCTTGCTTTCCAATTATATCCCTCTGACGCCTTCATCGTCTTTCTTGCCACTACCTCCCACGGCTTTCTCACAAGGATGCACGCACGCAACCTTCTCCCTTTCCAAATCCCTATTAACTACAAACTTCTGCCATCTCTTCTCTTCTCTTCTCTTCTCTTCTCTTCTCCTCTGCATCATCTTGACTCTCGTAACTCGTTGGTCCCATACGAATACACCACCACAACCCATACGCTGTGTGCCCAGATCCGTGCCTCTCTGTCCTTGAACCTGTCAGCGCTGTTGGCCTTCACATCGTCAAACCAGTGGCCACCATCAACCCAACACCCGGATTGTATTCAAAGCCCATTCGACCCCTTTGCGCCATTGCTCTGCCTGCCTTGCCTTGCATTGCCTTTGCCTTGCAGACGCTTGTCCAGGAATTCTCTACCAATAGCCTACCACTGGACTGGAGCTCTCCCCAGCTGCCAATCTGACGACCAAACGAACGACTGTAAGAAGAACGAACATCCGTCGAATCAGCCTCCGTCCAGCTCACAGCCACATCCCCAACAGCCAGCCAGTCCGCAAGAAACATAAGCGCCTGATTCCGGCGGGCCTATCCATCCATCCCAATCCCTATCCCATCCCTATCCCATCCCATCCCATCCCATCCCCGGCGCCTCCCAAGCTTCCTCGGGTGTTCCATACATACAGGCGTTGCGTTGCTGTTACAGATCTGCATCAAGTGCATCAAGTGCATCGTCCGCCTCAAAAGTGTACAGTAGTGCCGCTCCGCTGTGGTTGAGACCCGACTGGACTGGACTGGACTGACTGGACTACTGGGCCATCAGGACTCGCTATTTGTTTGACTTGACTTGACTTCGATGGACTTGACTGTCTTGGCACGACTTTGACTCGACTTGACCATACCTCATGCCATACCATACCATACCATACCATACCATCATACCATACCATTCCATACCGCTCATCGAAGGTGCAGCTGCAGTGTGCTCAGGCCTCTCCTTTTCTCTGCTCTCCTCTCCTCTCCTCTCCTGTCCTCTCCGCTCTTCTGCTCTCACGCCGGCTTGCTTGCTTGCTTCGCTCAGTTCACTGACGCTTGCTGCCGACCTCACCACGATATCTTGCCGATACCGACCTGCACTGCACTGCACTGCACTCACTGCACTCACTGCATTAATTACCCTCCGGCCTTACCAACCCAGCCCAGCCAGCCCAACCTTACCTCTCCCGTACCTCACCTCACCTCACCTCACCTCACCTCCCCTACCTCACCTCAACTCAACTCAACTCGAACCCAACTCACTCACCTCTCCAAGCTTGCTTCTCTCCGCCACTTCTGCCTGTTCGCCTTTCAACCACCGCGTCGATTCCTTCGCATCCCCCTCCTCCCAATCTGCCAACCTAAAATCAAACCAAAAATCACCGTCGTCTCGAGGTTCCTCACCCTCGAACCCACGCGTCGCCAAATCCAGTCGCTCGCATAAACTTCGAAACTCCTCCCAGCTTTGATCTCCTACATACTCTCCACACCCTCACTGCACCGCACTGCACAACCACAGACAACCGCAGACAGCCTAGTTGGTCTGTCCTCGAAAGGTACGTTCACAATAGCCTTGCCTCACCTCACCTCACACTTCATGAACCCACCCGCCCAGACGTGCGGGAGGACCAGCTTCCGTTGTGTCAAAAGATCTGACCCTTATGCAGTCGCAGTCCCTCCCTCCCATCAACAAACACTCGAGAAAATCCTAACTTCACTACCGCCCTCTACGACCTGCGTACTTTCATCATACCATTCACATATCAAACATGGCGGCTCCAGGAACACAGTCGCTCAAGGTTAGACTTTCCTATTTGCGCCATAATCTTACCTACATGGGCATCCCGAGGCTGACTTGATATTCCATTCCAGTGCGTCGTTACCGGTGATGGTGCCGTTGGCAAGGTACATACTTCCTCTACCTCTCCTCGAAACGGGAACCCAGATACTAACGCGCTCGAAGACATGTCTGCTCATCTCCTATACCACCAATGCCTTCCCCGGCGAGTACATCCCCACAGTGTGAGTACATCAGGAATCTCTGGGATATGATGGCGCTGATCATATCAGGTTTGACAACTACTCGGCTAGTGTAATGGTAGATGGCAAGCCAATTAGCTTGGGATTGTGGGATACTGCTGGACAAGAAGATTATGATCGACTCCGACCACTCTCATACCCCCAGACCGACGTCTTCCTCATCTGCTTCTCAATCGTCTCCCCACCATCATTTGACAACGTTCGCGCAAAGGTTCGTGGGCAATTGGATCTTGCAAAACGCGCTGGCTAACTGGAAAACAGTGGTTCCCCGAGATTGATCACCATGCCCCATCCGTTCCCATTATCCTCGTTGGTACGAAGCTTGACTTGAGAGAGGATCCCGCTACACTTGAGAGCTTGAGACAAAAGCGCATGGAGCCAGTTTCGTATGACCAAGCATTGATTGTTGCAAAGGAGATTCGAGCCCACAAGTACTTGGAGTGTTCTGCCTTGACCCAAAGAAATTTGAAGAGTGTCTTTGATGAAGCTATTCGGTACGTTTTTAAACAGTTGCCTGCGGAGCCATCGTACTTTGCGGTAGCTTGACATTCAAGCTTTCGCATTTTCAAACCTTCTGGTTTTTGACATTGAGCTTTCTCGAATCACAAGCTAACCTTCTATCACAGTGCTGTCTTGAGTCCTCGACCCCAGCCAACCAAGAAGTCAAAGTCCAAGTGCACAATTCTATAAAGGATTTCCAAATAACTTTCGGCAACATATGAGATACAAATCGGTATGACAACACGCTATCTCGTCCAATATTTCTTTTTCAAGACGGAATTGAGAGACAAGGCTGTCATTTTTCTCTTCAACCTTATAGAGAAGGAAGCACAAAGCTTTTTTCATATGGGAACTTGGTACTTAGCGGGTGCGAGGGGCAATAACTCCTTTCGGCTCTGGTCTTTTCATGAGCCTTCTCTCAGCGGCATTTTCTCTCCTTCTGTTTTCTATCAAGGAGTCGGTTGTTTGTGATCTTTTCTCAAGTTCGGTGCGGGTAATCAATCACTTTTGTGTTCTTATTTTCGGCCGTTCTCCTTCGTTACAGGTCAAGAGAAGACAACAGCTGACGGATGAGAATGGTGAATGGCAACGAAGAATGTTCTGTCTTTTTTTCTACCTTGCATCTGAAGACTATGGGATGGAATGGAACCAGCAAATGGATGGAGCGAGAAAGTAGTGTGGCATGGTGTGGAATTGGAAGGAAAGAATTGATGGATGCATGGAAGGAAGGATATGACACGATTGATTGATACCTTTGACTACCACAAGCAAACAAACGCGAGAATGCATGCCATCCTGATACTGTAGATAATGGAATCCCTTTTTCTTGTGCAATTCCTCTCAAACTGTCTTTCTTGCTCTCTTGCGTTCTTACTCGTCCATTGCTCTGTTGTCAGTGATGTACTTGGAACAGCAACGAAGAACGACCGGGATATCCAAATCCTCAAATCTACAGCCTGCACTTCCCTTCTTCCAGTTTATCTGCCCAAGTAGGTTAGCAGCTTTCTTTTCTTTTCTAGCAGACAGAAAACATGTACTCTTTCTCTCTCTTCCCTCGAGGATTTCGTACTCTCTCTCTCTCTCCCTCCCCGTCCTTCTATTCCCATCTATTCTTGACTTCCTTCACTCTCATCTTCCATCTCATCATCTTTTGCTCATGATAATTTTGCAGCACATACTTACATACCTGCTTATCTTTCTTACCTCCCTCCCTCCATCTATGTCATATCATATCATATCAAAATAGCGAAGTTTTCATTCGCTAACTAATATCTATGTTAATCAAGGCATATATATAGGATTTCATTCGTTGAGTGAGGTATCTTGAAAAAAAAGTTGAAACTTTGAGGGAAGTAGAGCGGGGGATGCACGAGGAGCAGGGCGGTATTTATTGTACAAGTCAGCCATACATAGATGTGCGTCCGTTAGTTGAAAGCCACAACTACCTATGAAAGGCTCTGGCAGGGCTCTGTTGTCTTGCCCCTCCCTCGTATTGGTTTATCTGCGTAATAGAATACGATGGGATTGAGCAATAGCGGATTCCATCAGAAGGTATTTTCAGGTAATTTCGTCTAATGAGATAATGCCTATTTACAGTGCAGAGAATATCAAAAATAAGCAGAAAAACTTAGATCCTCCCTCCAAGCCAGTTTGTTTTGCCAAAATTTCACCGTTTAAGTTTCCTCCACCGTTATGATGCAATCCGTATGCAAGCTGGAAACGCCAGTGCTGAGAGATTCATCATGCATCCTGTACTGTTTTTATCTCGGTTCGGTCGGCAAGGCTGTCCTTATGTAAAATCCACCTAGGTTCAGACCTAACCCCAATCTGAGGCCTTCGCCAATCTGCAAAACTCTACTTCCACCTTCTCATTGATAGCAGCAGCCTAATCATCTCTCACTGCGTACCTCAACCCTAAAGTCCTCAATCTCGCCTGTCTAGCAGCAACGCTCAATCTCGGCCTCGGGGTCTCGTCATAAAATACTGGATCAGCTTCCAACTTCTGGTTAACCCTCAATCCCATTTTTGGCTCCGCCTCATCGTCCTCCGCACCATCATTCCACGAATGAACCGTACAAGTACCGTTCTGCATACCATACCCATTCCAAGCGGAGGCTACGATCATAGGTGCGTTAGGATGCCAGGAAGCATCACGCACGCACGTTCTCCACGGGGCAGAAACGTCTTCATCGCCATCCCAGAGATGGTCACCGTCACGAGGACGGGAGTTTTTGGTAGCGGCGCGCACATCAACTTTTCCTGCTAGCGTGGCGTCCATGTTGTAGACGTACACCTTACCATCTTCGGAACCGGTGTACACGTACCGTGAGTTCGTGCTCGCGGCGGGAGAGAAGTGGCAGCGGATGAGGGTGCGCAGGACTTTGTGACCACGGAACGTGACGACCGAGTTGTCGTGCTCGTCGTGGTACCAGTCGTTGTCGTCATAGGTACCCCAGCGGTAGTCGAAGCGCTCTTCCCTCGAGACGCGGCGGGTGGGCTGGATGCGATCAAAGTCGCCAGAAGGCATTACCATTCTGAGATCCCACAGCTTCATGCTTTGGTCTTTGCCGTTGCTCAGGATGTAGCCTGGTTTGAGGTCAGTAATCAGATCTGGAGAGGGTGGGAAAGACGTACGGCCATCTCCTTTGCTGTCGATATATGTAAGACCTTCGATATGGCCGATGAAAGCTCCTGCAGCGCGGTTATCTCCCATACTTCTGGTATCCCATACCTTGAGGGTTGTGTCGTCGGAGCCAGAATAGAGGATATGTGGAGAAGCTTTATCCGCAAAGCACACAGCGTTGACGTCGTCCTGGTGGCCGAATATCCTATGTAAAACTCTCCGCGACTCAATATCATAAACCACAATCGACCCTCCCGTCGTACCAGCTACCAATTCTCGTCCATCCCCAGAATATCGAATAGACCAGATGCCAAACGAACGAGCAAAACGTCGTCCTAGATTGAACTCGCTGCCAGGAGTCGCTGTACCGCCAAGATCTAGTATATACGGATCTCCCTTGTCATTTGGGTCTGTTGGGGCCATGCAGACTTCACTTCGAATGGACGTATAGGCCAGATATCTGTTGTCGGGACTTAGTGAGGCATCGGTGAGGGTCCATTGTCCAAAGGGATAGTCCACGGTTTTGTAATATCGCCACTTGTATGGATTCGAAGTATCGTACATGCGAACTTTGTAGTCTTTGTTGCAAGAGAAAAAGAAGTTTCCATCGTCCGAGAACTGCCCAGAGTAAACGGGCTCGTCGTAGTGGATAATCATATCGGCATTCGAGGCAGGTATCATTCCCTATGTTGACATTAGCTCAATCTTCTACAACACTGCTGTAAGCTCACCTGAGCCATGAGTCTTTGGTTAAGCTTCTGTTTGGCCGGACTCTCAATAGCCAGTTCTCTGTCCAATATCCTCAGCGCAAGTTTCTTCTTCTTTCCAATACTGTTCCTATCATTCGACGTAACGACATGGGCTTCACTCGACCCAAATGTACCTGAGTTCATCAACTCTGTCCCCCGATCAGAGGGCACCTTTGGGAATCGGTTTGGGTCTGGTCTGGCGCGTCTGCTCCGTCTCCACCTAGGAGCAAACTCCTCATCGTCATCTTCATCGTCGTCGTCGTAACCATTCTGCTCCGCAAAGTGTAAGAGTCTCCCGACATCCGAGTTTTGGAGTAGCTGCATAAGTCGTCTTCGGCCGATGACTGTGAATCCCAATATGAGCAGCAGGTTCTGAATAAAGTTGTAGATATATGGCTCACTGAATTGGGTGGCATCGGCTGGGTTGTGTTCGCCGCCTTCGACTTCTTCCTGGACTTCAAGCTGTACGTTATATCCGATTTCATCATCATCCTCAAAATCCTCGTCATCTGCACAAATATCTTAGCTCGGAAGCTCTCGAAAGTAAAGTAACCCCCACCTTCTTCTTCCTCTTCCTCTTCAGGTCCCATGTGCTCGGCAAGGAGGCTCTCAATGAAGGCATTGTTGGCAAGGTCGTCAACCTCCTCATCGGCGGCGGGATCGTAATCTATATCTCTGTCGTCACTGTGATCTGACGGGGAATGCGAGGACATTGCGGAAAAGAAGGTAAGATTATACAGTTGCAGAGTAGCAATGGAGTCACAGCATTATTCGCAGACTCATCCGAAGTGGGGTGAGTGACTTGTGTGGAAAGTGAATTGTAGTGAAAAGTAGTGTAGTGGCAGTGAGGCAGGTGTTGATGCCATGATCCGACAAGTAGTAATCAGATAAACGACGTGGAGATAACGGTCGGCGATAGCACACGAGCAGCCCCCCGCATTTTGCCAAGCCACCTATTTTCAGCCACACCCAGCTACGGATATCGAGAATCAAAAGCTTCATCAACTTCACCCATCACCCCCATACTCTCATCTTTCTACAGCCGCCATCTCACCTGACGCTGCGTCAAGCGTGGTCCTAAGGTAGCGGTTGAAAGCTTCTCTCTAACCGACCCACAGATGTTTCCTTAGGTATCTTTGCGGACATCTCGGAGTGCGACCCGGTCTTTCGCCTGAAGAGATGTGGTTCGAGCTGGTTTTGATATATAAGTGTGCTGTAGCTTTGAAGGCTTACTGAAGATTCACAGCCACTCAGACCAATCGGCTCAAATGCTGACATCCTCTATCCATGTATTCATGGGGGCGCACATAAGAGGGTTCAGATTCATGTTCAGACGATACTTGGTCGTTGTCTTGTTTGGAGAGAATCTGCACTACACTTGATAGCCTTGATGTATACATACATGCAAGTAGGCTGATTTCTTTATTATTAAATAGATCTTTGCAATGTTTCTTTTACGCCAATAACTTCGTTTGCATTATTGCCTAGTGTTATCGAGGATCAGCAAGACTTATTCTCTGTCACATTCGGCCCTATGATCTGACCGAACAAGGAGCTTGATACGCGATAGCCTGTAAGATCGCATTGGTATTAATGGCCTAAACAAGTCTGTCAGACATAGGGCTTTCGTACTCGTGAGTGAAATAGGCAGGAGTTCATTGAACTCAGCCCCGGCACCTTTTTTCTGACGTGAGATGAGCCACGCAAACATGTATTATCTGCGAGAGCCAAGTAGTCCCCCAGTATCTACATAAGAGCCAGGAACAAGCTTTTCTGAGCAAACAAGGTCATTCTCTCCTTACTGCATATTCCATTCATTCATCATGGGGGATGCAAGGTACGAAATCGTTGCTGTCGAATCAGATATCCTCCAAAGCTTCCTTGCGGATAACCCTGCAGTCGAGTTCATTAGCTTCCAATGGGTAGACTACTCTGGAGTCGTGATGGCCAGAGTCTTGACCAAATCTTTCGCCTTGAGTCTTGATCAGAATGGCCGTAAACTTAGTACACCAAGCCCAATCCTCACGGCCTGTCTCCTGGATGGGAGTTTACTCATTGACGAAATCCAGTCTGGAATTGATCAAATGTGGCCAGACTGGTCCAGCATTAGAATCAACTCCTACCATTCCAACACAGCTTCAGTGATGTGTTTTGTCGAGGAAGGAGAGCAAGAGGAGGGGATGGCATTTCGGAGATGTCCTCGCAGCCGTCTTCGCGATGTTTCGCTAGCCGCGAAGACGAAGCACAACATCGATCTCCTCGTCGGCATGGAGATAGAATTCTTCATCATCGAAGAGGTCAATGGAATTGTGGCACCTGTCAAGACAGTACCTCATGTCTACTCGACCGCCAGTATGAGGAACAAGTACATTCCAATCCTAGAGGAAATCGTGCATGCTTTCCAGCAAGCTGGGATCCAAGTGCGGCAATTCCATTCCGAAGGCGATTCTGGCTGCTACGAGATATCCACAGAGCCTCTTCCTCCGCTAAAGTCAGCAGATGCGTTGTACTTCTGTCACGAGACAATTCGAGGAATCTGTGCTCAACATGGTCTCCGCGCCACCATGTTCCCCAAGCCCTTCGAGAAGCACTCTGTTGTCGGATCGCATTATCACTTGTCGATTTCCCAGAAAGAGAAGGAGGATTCGTTCTTAGCTGGTATGCTAGCCAGTTGGCGAGGGTTGGCCGCTTTCTATCAGCCCAACTACGACAGCAATTCTCGTCTTAGGCCTGGTGAGAGGATTACCTGGGGTGTGGAAAACAAGACCGCATCCATCCGAAAATTTCGATCCGGGCATTGGGAGCTCAGAGGACCAGATTCAACGGCAAACACTTATCTGGCGTTGATGGCGATCATCACGGCTGGTCTCACGGCCGTGGACAGTGGGAGGGAATTGAAGATGAAGAATGTCACAAAGATCATGTTCGCAGCCCCATTGGATGATAAAGAGGCTAAGAAAATGGGCGTTGTGGATCTCCAACCCAGAACTTTGAAGGAGGCCGTCGAGAGCTTGGATGCAGATGAGATTTTAAAGGAAGCGATTGGGCCGGAGGTTATTGATAAGTATATCAATGTGAAGACGAAGGAGGAGGCGAAGATGAGCCAAATGGTTCCGTCAGAGAGGAGGATGCTTGCAATGGCTCTTTTCTAGTTGCATTTTAATGATAATTTTAAACTTCTAGAGGTGGTACTGGAGTCTTTTGAAACCAAAGCTCAGATTTAAGTACGAATACGCAGTTAGTAAGGGAGCAAAGTGGGTAACGAAATACGGAGAAAATTTCTTCATTTATGCTGTTACATTGTTGTCAAGGTCTAGAAAAGCAATACACAATTGACTTTAGACTACTGCCTTGGATCCGGGATCATGCTCATGAGTCCCAGCTACTTCTGACCGACGCGCCGCGTTCTCTACGCGGCAACTCCCAAGCTGCCCTCGGGTTGCCACATCTACGCAGATTGCATGGCCGTTATATTGATTAAGAAGACCATACTAGTCAACCGGTATGTAAGCTGATCCCCAAGCATTGAACCAGATCCGGCGTGCTCTACGCCGTTCACGGCAAAATTCCTGAACCTCACTCCGGGCCGGTCCCGGCACCGGCACTAGCAGCTCGCAACTCCTGCGCAACTTCACTTGACAAATACGCATTCAGATTTCTCACCTCGTACTCGTGGTCCCTAGGAATCCCTAAATGCGCAAAATAAGTACCAATGTTTATCCTTTCTTCATCATTCATTTACTCGCAATCACCGCCAATTCCAATACCTACCCGAGGTCTCCCTGAAAATGTTCGCCAAATGCCTCCGTAAGTCAACCTAGGTATTTTCTGTTAATAATTTTCTCTTCCAGCTGCTAACGGGTCCGAAACTAGCTCTGGATGATCCGGCCAACCAGTGGAAGTACTGTCCCTCAGTCCCAGCAGCATTCATCCTCTTCGTCCTCTTCGCATGCACGACTCTCTTCCATATCTTCCAAGCATTCAGATATAGAAAGACTTTTTGCTGGGTTTTGATCATGGGAGGTCTTTGGGAAACTTTGAGCTTTGCTTCTAGGATTGCTTCAGCACATAGTCCAAGCAAGAAGAGCATTTATGATGCTTCATTTCTTCTGCTCATCATCTCCCCACTTCTGAGTAAGTCAAACTGTTTAAGGGAGATCTGACTTGGTCTAACATTTTCTCAGTCAATACTTTCGACTACATGCTACTTGGAAGGATGGTGACCTTTTATCTGCCGGACGACAAACTTGCTGGGATAAGGGGCTCGAAGATGGGAGTGATATTTGTCTGTTTCGATATCATGTCAGTCAACCCCAGAACTCTGTTGTCTTGTCGTTTAGTATTGATCTTCTCAGATCGTTCATTGTACAGATCGGAGGGGGTCTGTTGTCCCTCAGCAAAACCGCCAAGACAGCGAATCTCGGTCTCCACGTGTATACAGGCGGTGTTATATTTCAACAGCTTCTCATCATCTGCTTCTTAGGGCTAACGGTGAAGCTCAAAACTTTGTTGCGACGAGATGTGAGCAGTCGTGGAACTAGGCAACAGGGCGTGGTCATGATCCGTGTCTTGAGATTCTCGCTTCTCTTAATCACAGTTCGTGGACTTGGTTCCTCTCTTCACAATCCACCACATTGCTGACTCTTGCTTGCCAGTTTCGGATTTTGTTCCGCGTTGTGGAATTCTCGTTCAGTCAAGGAACTTCTGTCAACCGATACATCAACCATCACGAGTTCTTCGTTTACGTTTTCGACGCTGTGCCTATGTTCTTCGCCCTTCTCTTGATGAACATTGTAAGCAAAAACTTCTCGTAAATTTCGACTCCCCCTCTTCGAAGCTGGCTCTTTTCGCCCCTCTGTCTCTTTTGAGTCTTCTCGATACTGACCCGGTGATTGTAGTGGCATCCTGGAAAGAAGCTAAACAACGATGTGAAGGGGTACAGTCGGAGCCGGTCCGAAGATGCAGTCTTCCACACGTACGATTATGGCCGTAGTACGACACCGCAAAATGGAGCACCACGATACCCGTACACAGAGAGACGATGATGTTAAATCTTTGTGAAGTGCACTTCTTAAGGGTCCGAGCCTAGTGCTCTGAGGTTCGGGTCGAGGGGTTTATACGAGAAATTAGGTTTTCATTGTTCATTTCTTTGCGAGCAGTCAGAAAGCGTGTTTTGCTCTGATATAATTCTAACCGTTCTTATGTTTGGAGTAAGAGTGTTTTGCAACGATCGAGATATTCTTCTGCCATAAATTTATCTGCTTTACTTTTATCCCAAGCGTACAACTTGCTCCACGGTAGCACGCCAGAGAATTTCCTTCGGTTGGAGTCAGAGTGGTGTCGGCAAGGCCAAGGCAAAATGAAGTCGAGGTGTCGTGCGCTGTAATTTAGCGATCTTCCTTCTGGAAACAAACAAAATTGGCGAGTCATTTCAGGGGCCACACCGAAGAAGCGTCAGAATCCTTCTGTTCCCCTTTCCTCTATCGAATTTTAAGTCACGCTCAATTCTTCCTCTTCAATTTTAAAAATTCATTTGAAGATTTTCAGCCTATGGAGTGCCGGAAATAGCTGGGTGGAATTTTTTTAATCTCTCATCGTGTGATGGTGTGAGGAGGGTGAGGTGTTCCTTCCGCTTCCATGTTGAACCTACGAAGTATAGCCATATCATAGAGAACCTCGAAAATAGCTTCATCCGAACTTGTAATTTATAGTCAGTACATATTGAAAGGAGACGCTGGCTCTAAGTTTCTTATTTCCGAAAGTCAGTCAAGTTGTGGTGGTGTAACATCGTCAATGAGCCTTTCTCCAGACAACAACCAAAATGACGGCAACAAGTGTTCGATGTTGAAACAAGCAATGGAGCTTTTGATGACATGACACAGTACCAAGAATGCTTATGTGACTGCATGGAGGATCTTTTGTGGGCAGTCGCCAGACGAATGTTAAATATTCTGGGCAGTCATGATCATCCCTACCCTCGACCTCAGGCACATTGCAGCACCCGAGCCGGGCGGTCCCTGAAAGTAGACTACGGAAGGGGAGAATTCATACGAACGGTGATTCGCTCTGAAAAGTCGCGGTATTCTCGTTGCTTCTCGTCCAAGAAGGTCTGTTTCAAAGGTAGATTATTCCGGTCGTATGGTCAAGGTTATTCACAGCCTGAAAATTTGAAGCTAGAACCGTTTGTTTACTTGGGCTCCGCTCTAACTTGCGGACACGCAACAGATGGCAGTGGCCCTTCAAACTTTGTTTTTGGGAATTATGATCAGTCGAAATTTCCAAAGCGCAAAGAGTTTCTGAATTGAATAAATCCTCGTTTGATATGCATTTCAATGCTCTTAAATATGAAAGAGTCAGCTCGTTCCGAAGCTCGTACTTCTGCAACTCCACAGTCCGTGGCACGGGGTCAAGATTCACGAAGGAGACCGAAATGGCGAACCGTCGGACCAACCAAACGGGACATTTGATAGTCCGAACTTCGGTCAGGAAGGAGAAACAAAAATTGATTCTTTCTAGTTAAAGTGATTTTGAATCCAAGTTCCCCCTAGAACTGTCTTGAAATCCCTTCGGCTGGAGTAAGATTACTGACAAAGATGAACCAGGCCAGGGCATGGCAGCGTGCAGGGAAGCGACAGATGAAGTCTGGGGTTCCACACGCGTTCATCATTTCTCGTCACAAATTAAGGAGGAAATTGTCCTAGGACACATGTCTTCTCCGCACATGCATCTGCGGATTTGAGTTTCGATCATTAATTATGCTTGCTCCCTCCTCCAGAGTTTGAGGCTCATGTCCTGTTTCTCGGTACCAAGACCACAGAAGCTTTTGACTCAGGGGTTCCGGGCTGGGCTCGCCTATGCTACCTGTTGATTCCCAGTCTCCAAGAAACCCAAGAAGCCACGGAGGAAACAAGCTCACATGCCAAGGTCAAAGAAGCGATATCTCGCAAGTGAAAAGGTTGAGCTTGTTGAATCAACGTGGAAAGAGGAGGCAGGCGCTCTAGGGATTCTGGTCAGATTATTCCGTGAAAAACGCCATGTCAGCGCCCCAGATCACATCTGGCTCATTTCGCGGACAAGCGGAACCAAACAACTGTCTGGAGTTTGGGGTCCCGGGGGGTTCTCCAGATGCTCCAGAATATCGAATCTTTCAGTCGCCAAGCCTGGGATTGGTGCATAATTCGAGCTCTGGGGCCGTCGTTTGCGCCTCTCAATTGCGCCGTGATTCCGGCCTCTGATTTGCGGAAGAACTATCTCCAAAGTTTCCGTCGTACACCACACGCCACCACAAGCCAACGGCAGGCCGAGCTGCCCAGCATCTGGTGGCATTGCTTGCGGGCTCTCCACGCTTTTTCGTCCAGCAGATCTGGGGTGGGATATGCTGGCTTTCCACCAAGTCTGGGATTGGTTGTTGACCATGTTATCTCGGCCATGGGCAAGGGTAGCTACCCCCCAGTCGAGTCTATCAAAAGATGGGGTATGGCACATGGAGGTTGCTTTCCTGTTTAGATAAAAGAAAACCATTCCCCCAGGTCTTTCTGCTTTTTTCCTCCTCATCGGACTCAGGATCCTCCAGTGAGAGACCACAACTCGCCTTCTCCTCGTCTCCAGTCGTCAAATCTGCAGCTCATTCAGAAGAGTCGAAGGCTCTATAGCAGTCAAGATGGTTCACAAGACGAGAGTTTACAACTGGTACGCGGCGTTGGTGGCCGCGGGGTGCATGGTGTTGTACGGTATGTGCAGGAGAGGAAGAGTTGGGCGTTGTGAGCAAGTTAGCTGACTTTTGCTCAACAGGGTACGATGCAGCGGTATTCAACGCCGTGCAGGCAAACAAACTGTGGCTTTCCTGGATGAACTTCAACACCAAGAGTCCGGTACGAAAATCAGATGATATACGCTTGAATATTGGCTAATAATGGTAAAGGATGCTAACTTACTGGGCTTGATCAACACTTCATACTCGATCGGAGCCATCGTTGCCGGATGGTTCATCGCTGGACCTATTGCTGATTGGCTTGGACGTAAGTCAAACAACCCTCGAAGACACCACCACAATTTCACGACAAAAATATTGAAGAGAGCCATGTCTCAGTCAGAAGCTGACAATTTCTACAGGTAGAGCTGGAATGGGAATTGGCTGCTTCATCACCGTCATCGCCACTATTGTGCAAACCTTCACACCTCATCACAGACTCGGCGTATTTATCTTTGGACGTGTCTTGATCGGAATTGTAAGTCTTGAAACCTTCTGCTTGCCTCCAGCAACCAAGATAAATGGCTAACATCACCGCCTCATAGGGTCAAGGTATTGCTCTCACCGCCGGCCCAGTTTATATTGGAGAAATCACACCTCCTGAGATCCGTGGCAAGGTCATGTCTTTCTGGCAACTGTTCTACTCCGTCGGTTCCTTCATTGCTTACTGGGTCAACTATGCCTGTGGAAAGCATAAGGTTGCACTCGGCGAGTGGAGCTGGAAGATGGTTGTTATCTTCCAGATGCTCGTTCCTCTCATCATCATTGCCCAGCTCCCATTCATGCCAGAGAGTCCTCGGTAAGCTCACTATGTTCTAGTTCTTTCCTCGGATGAAACTAATGTATAGACAGTTGGTACATTAGACATGGAGATCGTATCGATGACGCCCGCAATTCGCTGCGCCGAGTTCGAGACACCGAGCAGGAGGTCGAAGACGAAATTCTTGCCATCCGAGAGGCTATCACTTTCGAGAAGGAGGTCATCTCCAACTCATACCTCGCATTGTGGAAGGATGCCTCCATTCGCAAGCGACTCTTGTTGGCCTTCGTCATCAACATTGGACAGCAACTTTCTGGACAAGGTACTCTCAACTCTTACAGTTCCACAATCTACAAGAAGGTCTGGACATCGCTCGACAAAATCAACCTCATAAATGCCCTTAATGCGACGATGGGTATAATTTTCACGCTCAATGCAACCTGGACTGTGGACAGATTTGGTAGAAAGTTCTTGCTTATCGTGGGAGCCTGTGGTATGGCTTGCTGCATGTTGATCGTCCCAATCATCGGTATGGAGACACCAAACACGGCAGCGGGTGGCAAGGAGGAACCAGTTGGAATTGCTATCGTCGCGATGCTGTTCTTGTTCATCTTCTTCTACAAGCCTTCATGGGGTGCTACAGTCTGGATTTGGACATCAGAGGTCTTCTCCATGAACGTCAGAGTCCAAGCCGTCGGAATGGTAAGTCATCCCAAATATTTTTGCGAACTATGACCCTGACTGAATCAAAATAGTGCACCCAAATGCAGAACGTGGCTCAATGCATCTTCAACCAATTCTTCCCCACCTTCTACAAAAACTGCGGGCTTAAGTCATTGTACGTATTCTCGACTCTATTCGTCTACCATCAACTAACAGTCCACAGCTTTTTCTTCATGACAACGAACATCTGTCTCGCAATCTTTGTGTGGTTCATGATCCCAGAAACCAAGGGTACTTCATTGGAAGAAATCGACGTTCTCTTCGGTGGAGCGAACCACACCGAGAAGGGAGCCGATCTTTTGCACGTCGAGGATGCTCACCACGCTCGCGTATGTTTTCTTCAAATCCATACTTCAAGTCAGTGCTAACAAAGATTAGATTGGTGTGGATAACGTTCATGACGATGTTATCGAGACAGTTGAGGCACACCCTGCTTCCAAGGAGATCAAGATGTAAAGTCAATACTGTGGACAGCCGGAGTAGGAACTGCGGAAATAGTAACCTTGAAAGTTTCAACCGGCAGACAGGAGTAGAGACCAGAGAATTGACGGCATACTGTTGTGTCAAGGTATCTAGTGTAATAAAACTTGTCGCTATTCAACTCGGTCCTCTCGCAAAGTGATTGATTATTTATAATTCAGATAACCGACGACCCCTCTCTTGAATACCTCACTACTCTATGAAACTTTTGACACAGAAGTTGATCGATCTTGCAATGGACACTTCAACCTACCTCCTTCCCCTGTTTATCGCGGTGAACACTCACACAGCTGCCAAATCCGGGTACATCCCCGAACTGAGGGAGCAGCTAAGAGTTACCCGGGGTCGTGAGCCGTCCCTCCGTCCATTCCCAGCGTCCACGAACAAGCTGAGAACCGCTCCACCACAGCACCTCGCTATCTAAGTGCTCCGTAGGTATCTCGTGAACATAAGAAACAGCCAGTACCTACAGTCAGTACTGTACTGTATCCATTCGACCTTCATCCTTCGCATCACGAGCATATTGCCACCCAAAGGAACCTATTTTGGTAAGTGCATGACAGTCAGTTGAAGAACTCACGGAATTCGGCACACCATATTGCTTTGCGGTGAGATGAGTTGAGCCACTGATGATTGTGGTTGGGCGAAGCTCCAACCTCCATTCTGGGCGAAAGCTTCTCTGTTTACTGTATCTATCTCATCATCGCCCAGCACACAGCTCGAGATCGGCAGCACAGTTCCGTACTCAACACCACCAAGGCCGAGTCAGCATTCGAGATCCAAGAATCGTCCAGCCGCTTCGTCTGATGTGCCAATTGGCTGTCTGCCTGCCTCTTTGCTTTGGAGGACACGATGCGAGGTGTGCCTCGTGTCCCTCGTGTCCCTCTTTTCGGTCCCGTCCCCATCCCCATCCTCATCCTCATCCCCATCTGTCTTTCTGTGCCTCTCGGCCTTGTTCCCCAAAGTCTCCAGACATGCAGATGCAGACGTAGATGCGGCTGCCCAAATTCAAACCTACAGTACCTAGGTAGGTACGTACCCATCTTGAATCCCTGGTTACCCCACCCTCTCCCTCTATTGCAATTTTCCACCAATTCCTGACGAGGAGCGTGGAGCGTGGGCTGGTCCGGGTACCTTTTTAGACCGTGTTCTGTTTCACGGAGCATGGGTTTGTGATTTCTGGGGAATCTAACAACGTTATGCAATTTGAATCCTTGATCGTAGTCGTCGAGTCGTCGAGTCATTCTTTCATCTCGTGCTGTTCGATATCGTTATGCGTTGACTTGTTGCCTTTTATCTTCACTCCAGTCTGGAGAAGTGAAGCTTAATTATTTGGGAACTCGAGCTCTTTCTGCTTTATATTCTTTGCGAGTTGCGCTTATTTTCCGTGCCTCTCATTGGAGAATGACCCTGTTTTGCTATGACCCGAATTTTCATTTATCTTACACGATCCTGCACAGCGATTTCTTTGAAGTGAGGCTTCGGATCCATTTGGGCTCAATCTTCATATTTTTGCTTTTCTTATTGCAATATCGATTCTTGCATACTAAAGCAGGCCACATTGCTCTTCAAGGAACTGGATACAGTCCAATGGGCTGACCTGGGTCATTGGTCCCATCTTGGCAGTTCTTTACTCCCGAACAGTCAAGTGTCATTTCAGCACGAAGCTCCTTTCATGACAACTCTGTTCAGCGAACAGTTCCGCTTGATGAGATTCCGAGGGTAGTTGGATTTCTTGAATGTGAGTTACGTCTTTCTTCGGAGTTTAGAAGGCCAAGCTTCAGATCTGTGACCGTTGAATCAGGATAACTCGTGTTCTTGCTCACCATGACAAACGAGAAGCTTGACCAGTGAGCGAGTGCCATTTGAAGTAGACTGGATGCGGCCCTGACTAGGCGCGCAAGATAAAAATTCAAGCATCGGAGATATCTCGAGCTCATTAGAACTTCTTTAACTTCCTCTCTGCAGTTCTACTCCGTTTGGCGTTTGATCACACGATATGTCTCGCTCACGTGATATCGTGGTCTGCTCTCAAATGCGAGGCTTCTCGCAAACCTTTCAAATGCTTGCTCTTATCACAGAATTAATACACGTATGTCATATCAATTCATCTGCCGGCAATCTGAGTTCGTCCAAAGATCTTCAATAGGCTCGCGGGATAACTGGCGAATCAAGGACCGAGATCTTATTCTATTTTTGTTTTGATTTTACACGTGCAAAGTAATCATACTGACCACTGTAAACCAAAAAGAATTCTCTGCTACAACTCTAGTCTACGATACTTTGATATCTGAAAGCATCAATAGTTTCGAAGGTACACATATTGGCGCAGTGCAAAGTTTACTGCTAGTTCCAACTGTCAGAGTTCACATTCTCGCCACAATAAGCAATATTTTAGCGTTCTCGTCAGCATCCAGATGAGATAAGAGCAAGCTTTCCGGAAAACTGAATCCCAATTCCACAGAAAATTCCTCTTTTGAGATGGCGACCGAGAACGATGAATTGTCTGGCTTTATGTGGGCGCAGCAGCCTGATAATCCCCTATCTATGGTGCGAAATCTGAACAACACCGAGCGCATGTTCGTTTTCTTGAATCGGGATATGTACAGCCAGAATTGCCCATATATTGGAGCCTCGATATCCATCCAGAACACTGAGAGCCCCTCAGGTCAATCACTTGTCTTCGATTTGACAGAGTTGGAGAAGAGAGCAGTTGAAGCTTTCTGTCAGACGCGGTGGAGATACCCGACTATTGCAGCACGGGTAATTGAAGACAGCAAGGCTATATATCATATTGAAGAAGAGGATCAAGTACTCCAATGGGCGAAGAGAAGTGTGACGGTCGTGGTAGCTGATGGAGGATGGATCGCGAAGCGTGAGCAAGTCTCGAGAGACTTGCCGCTCCCTTCTCCAGATGGTGACTACACCGTTATTTACTTGATTGTGAAGCCAGAAGAAAGTACCAGAGGAATCATCACAACCTTTGATGTCCTCATGCATACACATCACGTAAGTTCAACTACTCCCGAGTCATTTGCCGCTTTAGATCATCACTAGGTTTACAAATTCTGGACGATGCTGGATCTATTTCTCTTGGAATCTCTGAAGGATGATGAATGCCTGCCGTCTTTTTTTTTGGCCATACGAGAGCAACTGACTTGGAGATCCTTCGTTCAGGTTTTTACAGATGGTTCTGGCATACGAAGCATTTTGAACGAATGGATTAGCCGGCTCGCCAACCCATTACCATCAGATGAAATCCACTGGGGAAAGGAAGTTGACAAGCTACTCCCGCCATCCAATGTGCTAGTCGAGCCAGATCAGAGACTCCCAGCTGCTACTCAATCGAATGCACAATCGAACACTTCCCCTAACCTATTTAATGCGGCAAGTTTTCCCTCTTGGTCCTGATTGCATGATATATCTAACTTCCATATAGCCTGACGTTGGCCTGCCGTTGTATAGACCGGATATAGGTCCTGCATCACCTCAAAATAGAGGAACTAAGCTGGTTTCTTACACATTCGAGCCTGAGTTCCTTCGATCCCTCCTCGCCACATGTCGAAAACACGGAGTAAAGTAGGTTGAGGAGTTACCAAGCCATCTGCAGACTCTTAACAAAGTACTAATTCGGTGGTCATCTAGGCTCACTGCCATTCTCCACGCAGCCCTGTTCCAAGCCGTTCACGAAACTACAGACACAGTCCCGGGACCTGAAGACTTCTTCAAAAGTAGGTCAGCAATGGATCTCAGAAACGGCTGGATGCCGCCCCCTCACAACGAGAAGAGATATTACGTGAACAGTGCATTCGCCATCCACCCCATCGAAGTCCCATGCAACATTTTCGGTCAAAGAGATGATCTTTGGGAAGCGGCTACTTACATCGCGAACCTCTGGAAAGTTGCCAAAAATCAGAAGGGGGTGGTGGCAGCCATGGAAGCCGGGACAGCAGCTTTCATTGAATCTCGAAGCAAGCAGAAGTATGTACCAATCTCAAGTCTCGATATGCAGTACTGATTGCGTGACAGTTCTGCCACTCCGCCAGGGAAACCGAAAACTTGTCCTTATTTTGTCTCTGATCCGCCCGGTTCCCATCTTCTTGACACAATTTTTCCTGTCTCGGGATATGAGAATCTCCAATTTGTTCTTGAATCGTATCAGTTGGCCACAGATCAAAGTCAGGCAATCGTGTAAGTTTACGAAATGCTGTACGGCTATGCTCTGATGTACTGATCAATGTTGAACAGCTCTGCTCGATCACACTCGTTTCATGACAGACTCACTCTCTGCTTGGTCTTTAATGCAGCTCGAAACCCGAAGGACAAGATGCAGGAATTTCTGGAGACATGGAAGGGGGTATTAGAAAAGGCTTCCGAAGATAAGGTGGAATTGGCTTAGATGTGTTTGGCCTCCTTATCGTCGACTTGTTGATCTCTCCCGATTAGATTTGCATGGTTGGCAGCTTCGAACATCAAGCAACTGGAAACGTCTTTTTGTCGTTACTGGATTGTCAATTCAACTCAGTATATTTGGAATCGTGCGTAGGAGAATCCAGCTGTGTTGCCGAGCCTTCTCCGACAACTAACTCCCAGAATAATTTGGAATATCGTCTGCCAAAGAAGTGAGCGAAACCGGGTAGAACTTTAAGTTGTTCTTATTTCCGGCTCTAGGAATGGTAGAAAGTCAACAATATCATCCGAGTGGGCTCCACTGGCCCGAATCAAGACCGTCGACTTACTAAAATGCTCATCGGAACGTCATCTAGACTGTGAGTGGGTTGACCCCGCTGTTCCCCGCCAAAGTATATAAAACATTAAGATGGTCCTCATCGTGCCCCTGGTACCTTTTGTGATTAGTCTTCCTGTATAATATCTTCTAAAACGTCGTCAATATGCCTCACTCTTTGACTTACGGCACGGAAAGTGCTGCCAACAAGGCAATAGGCGGTGTTCCAACAATCCATTACTTTGATTTCCAGTCCCGGGGACGTGGGCAAGCTGTCCGTTTAATGCTCATTGTAAGTTCCATCTATCCTGGACAAAAACAAATAGACTTACGCTATTGAGGATGCTGGAGCCGCGTACAAAGATATTCGATATACCTTCGACGAATGGCCAGAATACAAGCGCACCGGTCCAATTGCAGAGATGAACCCAACGGGAAATATCCCGATCATTGAGATGCCCAACAGAAAGATCCTCACGCAAAGTTATGCCATTCTGAGGCATTGGAGTCGACAGATGGGTGGATATGATGGAAAGACTGAAGATGAGAAATACTGGGTTGATGCGATCTGTGATATCGTCGTTGACTGTAAACAAACCCCTTCATGGAAACAGGGAATATAGATTAACTGGCAAACAGGGCGAACTCTCTTCATTTCCGCATTCTTCTCCGATAATCAGAAAGTTGACTATCCCAAGCATCAACAAGGCGACAGAGCTCGCTATCTGAAAGCCATCGAGACTCACTTGAAAGGATCGGATATCTCTCGCAGAGGACCATTTGTTGCTGGGAAGGAAATCACATATGCTGATTTGGTCTTCTTCCAACTGCTCCACGACGAGAACTTGATACAAGATGGTAGAAAGGGACTGGAGGAATATCCGAGGCTGGTGCAGTTGGTGGATGCTGTCCAGAGTCGACCTAATATCAGGAAGTTCTTTGATAGTGATGCGTATTTGGGATAGGTAGTTTAGGATGAGGGAATAGAAATCTTGAAGGATAATTGAAGGGAACATCTCTTTCCTAGCTGTCAAAGGACAATGTGTATCTAGTGAAGGGTAGCTCTGGCATCACTGAGCGTGATTCATGTTATCAAGACTAGAATAATACAACGTATTCGATTTGGCTTAGGAAATAGACATACTAGGGGTTTGTCGCAAAAGACAATACGTTATGAACGATCTGGTGTCTGGGAATAGTTTAATTCCATAGAAGAAGTGAAAACAAGGTTGGGGCAGAAGCTGATGTTTACAAATCACTGTCTCTTGAGGGAGCCTACGCGAATCGCAGCCTTCAAATAGACAATCATGGATTTATACTGGGTGTCATGAAAGTAGCAGGAATGTTTATTCTTGGTTAATAATGATACTTTAATTTTGAGGATTATTTGAGTCAAGCAGAAGAAAAAAGCCGAAGGAGAAGAGTTCCTAACCTAAGTACCTAGGCACTGTATTTCGTTGGACTGTACATGCCTGAGGACACTGCCCCGTTCGGCGCTCAGGTCTCGCGCCAGAGTCCGCGAGCCTCCAAAAAATCAACACTGCAACCGCGTCTCTCCATCTACATCCACAGCCACCGCGCAATTCCATTGAATAACCTAAATCATGCCTCTCGTTGATTGCTGATCGGAAATTCATATCTACGGCCGAACGCACGTCGATGGCCTTCCTGCAACGTCCTACAATGGCAGACCCGGCAACAAATCCAGCTCGAGCAGCTCCAACAGCTCCCTCAACCTCAACTACTACCTCCGAACCACAATCAGCCTTCTTCTCACAACGATCGCGGCGTCAATTGGGTCTCTTCGCAGCAGGCGCCGGCTTCTTTTTGCTCTCTTCCGCCATCACCCGCAGATCCATTGTCCGGCGGAAATTGATGTCGGTACCCAAATTCTACCATCACAGCAACTATGCGAATCCTAATATCAACGGAGCCCTGGAAGCTGCGGAAGCTCTGACTATTGCTACATTAAACGTGTTCAGCGTGGGAATTATGGCTACGGGAGGGTTCATATGGGCGTTCGACATAGCAACTGTGGATGATATGAAGAAGAAGGTACGGGTGAACCTTGGGGCGAATGCCAAACCGGCAGGTCAGGATGATGCCGCCACGGAAGAGGAAATAGAGGAATGGTTCACCGAAGTGCTTGCAAGGAAGGAATTCAAAGCGTTGCGCGGGGAGAAGGGGATCAAGACCAAGGAGGAGAAGGAACAGGAAGAGAAGAAGCCGAAGCCATGACCGGCGAGACTACTGTCTAAAGAACCAACAACCAAGGCGAGCTTTGGCTCTGGATACCCGGACTCGAGGCCATAATATGCATATGGATCAGGATGCTGGATGACGAGGAAGCGCCTCGCAGTAGTAGGGCCAAAGTGCCAGGAATCTCCCCTCCAAAGCTCCTCCGACGTAGCATTGAAATGTCACAAACATTCTAGCTACGAACCCATGCCCAAGCCACAGAAGAAATATTTCACAGGTGATGTCAGTCAGTAATGACGCTGTTGCATTCAGCCGCAAGAATGTACTGCAAACGGCCTTCAGTTTCACTCGTGATCGGGTTCTCGCAAACTCTTCCGGAATGGAAATCGATTCCAGCGGTACAGTTATCGTTCTATGCGCATATCTTCTCCAGCTTTAGTATTCATGGTTTGGCATTCAATGATAGATGTCTGAAACCATAAGATTGTTAGTGTAGGCAACTGTCATCTATTTGTTTGACCTGAGTCGCTTGCTGCCCGTTCAACATCCTGTTCCTTGTTCTTTCCTTTTTTACCGCAACCAATTTGGAATCAATCTTTTTAAGTTCTGATTTTTTTTTTTGCAATTGCTATCAAACAGCCCCCAATCCTACGTCAGTGGTCCCCCAAAATTTCGGGGTTCATATGGGCAATTTCCTATTGATAACAAAAGATCTCCACATCATCAAACCTCCCCCACGCTGTGCAGATTGCGTTTGGCTTATCACCTCGTCCGATCATTCTATTTAGATCTTCAGGCGAACAGTGCACGCAAGATCTAATTGTAAATTATCCACTTTGACACGTTTCAAGACTTCGGTCAAGCATTTGTTCCGCGCAGGCTTTGCAGTGTGCGTTTCAGCATTGGCCGATCCCGGTGCGTTTCTATCGACATGGAATCGGAACCATGTAGATTAAGATACAGCCAAGGGACATAACCATGGGTCCGCAAGGCACGATTGCTTTAAGTAGATTTGAGTTCCTCTTGTCCTAGTTGACTTTCGCGCACTTCTGGAAGCCAGTACACGATCTCTTGCTCACTCTCCTTCACCTGAACTTCTGGAAGTCAGCTCAAGTCCACACAACGACTGCGTCGCTCTTCCTGCCACTCTTTTCAGTCCAGGTAGAGATTGGACAATTCCCACTTCACACAGACTCGACGTCATATCCGATCAGCATGCGTTTAGCATATGCACAGAAGGCTGCGGCATGGCCGACGAGACGTACACAACGGTGCATCAGCTTTGCTCTCATTTTCACGTATTTCTTCCCTCCCATCCGATAAGGCTCTCACTCACAGTCTCAGAATGATTATAATCGTCGGCATGTATGAACGCCAATCATGGCCACAGAAGACGGAACTGCACCTAGATACAAGGAGGGGACTTCACATCTACGGCTCCTCGCCCGAAGCCGGCATGCCGTCTCTACCGTTCGTGGACAACAATAGCCGCAAGTCAAGTGGAGAGCCGTTATTTGAAGTACCCTACGACGGGCAGTGAGACAAAGCCAGCCAAGTATCAAAAGACGGTCTGGAAGCGAGGCAGAAGTGGCCTATTATTGGGCGGGAAAAGGCATCCCGATGAAGGTTTTTGAAAGCTGGATGGTATAGTCGTTTTGAATTCAGCTTGGACGGCTGCTATTCGTGGATACCCAAGAACTCGGATTCATTATTTGGAGTTGTACAAAGTTATCGGGCCGACTATTTCCATTGGTGGATCTAAGGGAACGGAATGGCAGGATGAGCCATGAAATGCCAGAGCAGTCATGTTGTGGAACCTTGTATTGACGAGAGGCTTGGTGTTTAACGGCGGGCGTGTGGCAGGACTAGGATCTTCGAATTGGCTGGATGGCAGAGCATGCATAGAAGCTGCACACAGAAGCGACCTTCGATGAGATCTATCTGGCGTCTCATTCGAGATCTTGAAGATCTACTAGTGTAGTGTGGGGGACGCGTTGTGATGCAGCCCTGTTCAACCACCCTTTTGTTGGACGTGGAGCAAAATGCCGTGTTATACATAGAACGGCAACCCTGCGAAACGCAATTCAATCTAAGGAAGGCTCTCACACCTTCTTTCTCCGTGCCTGACTTCTTCATTACCAACGCCCTTCCAAGTATCGATTAGCAGGTAACACATGCTGAAACAGCTTGGCTGATGGGGTTCGCCGTTACTGATTATCACACCTCATAAGCTCATTTCATGCAAGTGTTTCTCTTTTGATCAGATCCCGCTGATGGAAAGTCTTAGGGTCAAATTTCTAGAGGTTTCTCATCTATGGTACCTGTCTCCCGCGTTGTTTGCGCCGTTTCTGTTGTGTCCCTCATGGCAGCAAAGCCCTCGCCGTGATTCTATTATCGGAATTTCTGGCTTGACATCTCTACACAGAGACGGGATGAGGGAATCATGCATGAAAGCGGCCGTTAATCGAGCTTCATGTTGGATGATGTGTGTAACTGCTCCCTGATGCTGCCGCACTGCGGAGTTGACGATATCCCCTTAGCTGCCACCAGGAGCGCCCTCCTGGAGGCGATCACTGATGATCCCGCTATACCCTTTTGGGCGTAGCGGCACGTGCCCTATGAGAGGGCGCTTCTGGCAACTAAGGGGATAGCAAAAAGACAGTCAGAGAGGAACTGAGAAGTTTGCCTATGTTTCGGATCGCATGATCTGATTTCTTCTCCCGCCCTCAAAAATATATCTGAGAGTTCAGATGCAGGTACTCATCTTCCTAAGGAGTTTGACGTTGTGACATTTCTAGAGGAGGGCGTGCCTCTAGTGAGGATAGGGAAGCAGTGAGTCGACAGCGATGTCCAAAGTTGTAAATGTGATGTTGTGTTATTGTGATGTTGTGTTATTGTGATGTTGTGTTATTGTGATGTTGTGTTATTGTGATGTTGTGTTATTGTGATGTTGTGTTATTGTGATGTTGTGTTATTGTGATGTTGTGTTATTGTGATGATGACTACTTTGAAGTCCGGGAGACAACAGCGCACTTGAGTGTCAAATTCAATTTGCAATCTCTCTAGGCTACTATCAGCTAGCTGCAAGCTCAGTGTTGATACCTTTTGCAGAATTTCCAGCCTCTCTCTGGCACCTGCTGCTTAACGGCACGGCCGTTCATTTTTATTTCTCTGCCTTGCTACGTGGTCGTTCTATTTCATACCAGCGCCGTATGTTTCCAATTTTATTGCAGGCACCACATGGTGTAAATGTCCATCTCAAGGAGAAGAAGATCACGGAAACCGAAAGTCATGTCGATGTTGACAATGGGGGCTAAGTGGGATAAGCGAGGCGAGCGAAGTGGCAAAGCTTGGCACACCAAGTCCGAGAGGTTGGAATATGGCAAATTATTTCTGTGGCTTGCCTGGATTGGCTTTAGGCTACTTTGAGTACAATCCGCGGGCTTTGAAACGGACGTGCAAGGAACAAACCAGCTGGCTGCCATTAATCCGGGGCACGAAGAATGCTTATGAATGCGTTCACTAAACACCAAGATACCGGGTATGCAGGAGACGGAAAGGCCACATCAACGACGATTCAACATATGTCAGCAAACTCGAGTAGCCCAAAAATCTTACGGGATGTCATGATAGCAATATAAATGATTACTTTACAAACTATCAGGGATTTTAAATGAAATATAAGACGCTCTACACCTCTCGATTTCGACGATCCAAAATTTTCCCATCTTCCAAACTTAGAAGCAACCCGTTTCTCAACCGACTGGATCTTTCGAGCTTTGTTAATCACCATGGCTTCTTCTATTAAAAATGTTATTATCTTGGGCGCATCCGGCGACATTGGGCGAGCAGCCATATCGGCTCTTCTTGCCGGCGGGTTCACAGTTTCAGTGGCTACACGAGAATCATCAAACGCCAAATTTCCGTCAGGCGTCACGGTATTCAACACAGACTATACGAGCGCATCCCTCATCCAGGCATTCAAAGGTCAAGACGCTATTGTATCCGCAATCGCGACAGCCTCCGCCCAGCAACAAATATCCATCATTGACGCAGCAATCATTGCAGGCATCAAACGCTTCATACCATCTGAGTACGGCATCGACACTGCGGATCCAAAAGCGGCCGATTTTGTTCCTGCGTTGAAGCCAAAACAAGATATCATCAAGTACCTGCAGACGAAGCAAGACGCTGGCCTCTCGTGGACTGCAGTCGTCGTAGGTTCGATCTTTGACTGGACTTTCCAATATCCAGGCTTGATGGGATGGAACCTGCCTGAACAAAAGGCTACCATTTTCGACGGGGGGAGATATGAGTACGAAGCCACGAACCTTGCGCAGATGGGTCTTGCTATTGCAGCTGTTCTCCAACCCAAAAATTTCGAGTCTACGAAGAATGAATACGTCTATGTCAATTCCTTTACGGTAACTCAGAATCAAGTTCTGACTGGCTTCAATAAGCTATTTGGGCGCGATTTGGAGGTTGGGACTGGGAGTGCGGCAGAACTTGGGAGACTGGCGCTGGAGGCAATTGCGCGAGGTGAAGGAAGGAAAGCTCATACGGATTCTATAGTTGCTGCGATCTATGGGAATGGGGGGTTGAATAACTATTCCAAGACAAGGGGGCTGTGGAATAAGAAGTTGAGTCTACCCGAGGATAATCTGGAGGATAGTTTGGTGGGCATTTTGGCAGCCGTCGAGGGTGCAAAGTAGAAATCATCCGTAAATCCTGGCATGACCAAGATCCATGATTTATATCTATTAAGTTGGTGTTCATTGGATTGTAAAGCACATATGGCCCTTACTATCCTTCCACTTTGAAATATATATTGTTGAATTTGACGGGTTTATGGTTGAGTTTCGAAGGAGAGAATGTTCAAAACTCAGAGACATGTTGACTGTCTTCGAAGGAGCAGGCCACCGATTTATTCGTGTATCTTATTATTGTATTTACAGAAGTCGGAGTTCGATTTCACT
The DNA here is from genome assembly GCA_017366145.1 of Cadophora sp. M221. Classification (NCBI taxonomy): domain Eukaryota; kingdom Fungi; phylum Ascomycota; class Leotiomycetes; order Helotiales; family Ploettnerulaceae; genus Cadophora; species Cadophora sp. M221. Next base: position 11,649 of record JAFJYG010000195.1, on the reverse strand, counting down.
GAAGAAATGATGAGGGTGGAGCTGTAGCCTGACAAAGAGTGTTAGTACGAAGAGTAAGGAAGACCCGCAAGTTTCCACCGCATTCCCGGATAAGATATGAGCACACCCAACCAAATCTAATTTAACTTTCCAAAGATACTGTGACCTGTTTGCCAGTCTCGGAATCCAGAATGAAGGCTCATGTTTGCTCTTGTCAACAGGTGACGGGACTCACTTGCCAACTACCAGATAGTCTTTCAGTATCCAGTTTCACATAATAGGACAGGTCTGGCAGAGCGAGCCATGACGAAGCCTGGACCTGCATTCTATAAGTTACCCTACTTACATGTTTACACTTAACTTGCGTTGCCTCCTCGCCTTCTAGACTACAAGTGGGTGGGTGGGATGCGGCGGGCTGCGGGTTTTACCGTCACTCTCATGGAATGCTAACGTGATAATATTACCTTACTTCTAAGTGAACTTGAGAGAGCAGGGGCTCGCTCAGGTGGCCAGTCGTGTAGCAACGGATCGTTTCGTCCTCGATCTGGTTTTAAGGAAGCGGCCAAGGTCATTTCCTCCTCCCTGATCAGTATCGGCAGATTATTTTAAAAGATGCCACCTAAGAGCATCTCCATTCCCCATGCCATCCATGTAGTTGAAACACCTGGTGAAATTTGTTGGATGCTTTGTAATGATCGACAATTATGGGTCTAGATCGCGAGGTGTGGCAAGAGAAACAAGTACCGTATTTCGATCAGAAAGCTCGCCAAGAATGTAATCACCTGTAAGTTCCCGAGATGAAACAGTTGAAGTTTACTCTCATCCAATACTACTGAACTCAAGTATGATACCGAAAATTGATGACAATCGACCGTTACTGAGTGGGTGAGTTTTGAAGATCAAGGACCGAAACGTGACCCCAATCGGTTGTGATTGAGTGAATGAACGAAATTGGAAGATCAAGTAGAAACACAACACATTTGTTCCTGCCATCACAGCCTCACTCCCATGAAATATGCTCAGACCCTCTTTAATTGGCTCAGGATTGAGTGCCTGTTCATGACGTACTCCAACTTGAAATATAGTAACCATTGAAAAATAGCTTGGTGAATTACAAGGACTCTCAGAACGTAACAAGAATTCCTAAAATAGGTGTAGAGCGGAATTTTCTGGAAAAAACACAACACTTGTTTCAAACCCACGCCACTTTCCCCCTCGAGTGATCGTGGTGGAAGCTCAAAGCCTAAAGGTTCAAAATGGGTACATTTACGCCAAGTAAGGTGAAAAGTAGCAATTAGCCTCGATGCAGGTGCTTGGCTATGTGGCTCAAAAACTGTTGAATGTGGCATGATCGTGAATGTGTATGCCGGTTGAAGCATCAAACGGGAGTACTCGTAAGGATGGCGGAGATGGTGATGAGGGGTAGAGACCAACTTCCACAAGAACCAGCCTTGCAACATCAACATCAACTTCACGAAGAAAATAATGGGAGGGCAGAAAATGAAGGCCCTGCGGCAATGCCGCCTTGGATCTCGGTAGCTCATGTCTGCAGCAAGGAACAGTCATCTAGTCGATGTTAGTGTTGCCGAAGAAGGTCTAGTTGCAATTCAGTCCCAAAGAGGCAAGCAATATCCCATTGGTTGGAGGAGCGAAATTCTTCCACGAGTAATGTTTTTATATCTCAGAATTGTAAGTTGAAAATCTCAATCGCATGGCGTGCAGCCAACAATGTTTGAAGTGCAAAGGAGCAGAATGGGTAGCTAAGGTAGTCCTTACGGGAGAAAACAATGCGGGGGACATGCTCTGCATGAGGTGGGTGAGGGGTGCGACCTGCAATGATCGAAATAGGTAATGATGTAGCTAACTAAGTATAACTAGAAGCCCCTACCCCAAGGCATTTGCAAGATAGAAGAAAGCGTGGAAATCATTATAGGAGCCCCAAATTCCCCTGCAATGGCTCAATCTGTGACGAAGAAGGAGGTGAAGCTAGAGTGGGAAGTATTTGTTTCGCTTAGCGCACTTTAAACGTTATTTTTACGCACCAAGCCAGTATTAGTCCATTCTAACAGGATAAGAAAATCGAGGCATGACCAACGTCTTCACAAGCAGTTGATAACAGCCCTAGTGGCGCAATGGTAGCGCGCGAGACTTCTAACTTCAATTCAGAGTCTCAAGTGATCTCGAGGCTTAGGGTTCGAGTCCCTACTAGGGTGATGCACGGTTGGGGAGTTTGTTTTTGCCGTTTTTGGATATTATTTTGATAATTTGTATTTCGGGAGTCAGTCTCGGGGAGTTGACAAGGTTTCAAGAGTTATACAATAGCAAGCATAAGTAATAGATCTTGACTCGTTGCATAATATAACACTTGAAATAATCAAACATAATCATTTTAGAGTGTGCAAATTTTTGAATGCAAATGTTCCTGTGCACGTGATAAGGCGACTCCCTAGTCGTGAATTTGAGTTCCACCCCACTCGAGGCACGTTCACGCTTGAACTTGAACAACCCAAGACTCTCTTGAACGCAAACCCACCAGGATCAACAACTCCTCCAACTTCAAGCCTCCTCTTGAAAAACGCGCATTCGAAGAAGTCGCGCTTATCTTCCCAAGCTTGAATCCTACTTTTCCTCAACAGCTGCGCACTTGGTGTACCGATCGCGAATTTCTCAACGATGGTAACCAAGACGTCGACGGCAAAGGCGACGAAGGCGATGAAACCAACGCAACCATCACTCATGCTGGAACAAGATGGGCGGCCGATACAAGGGCAGAGGAGGAAGAAGCGGGGAATACTTCTGTCGATGCAGTCACAACAAGGACTACAGAGGCTGGGGCGGAGGTGGGAAGAGTGAACGTAGACATCGCGTCAAAGACGGATACCAAAGATCCCGCAAATACTTTCGCAGACCCTTTCGCAGACATTTCCCAAGACAACTCCCTAGAAGCGAAGGTAGAGGCATAGACAGAGGTAGAGGCAGAGACAGAATATTCTGTAAAAGGTTCTGTCCAAGTCGTTGATAATACCAGAATCAACACAAGTCGTGCAGGAAGCACAGACTGGGCGAAGGCGTGTAGGGATGCTAAGGATGAAGATGGACAAAGTCGAAAACGAAGGAAGATTGAAACCTTCGAGGATCCACCAGCAGCCACGCTAGAAGATATTGGTCAGATGGTTGGCTTTGGGGGGACTGGGCAAATCCTCAAGTACAAATCTGATTTGGTACTTAAGATCGTATGGATCCCCCCATCCCTTCTTGTTCTTATTGCTTCACTTTTGGTAGAAACGTATTTATTAACATTGATTCCTACTTAGTATGCCGATTCCACAACATTTCACAATGAATTCCGCGCATATTCTCAACTCGCCGCCTCCTCGTCCCCTCACCCTATTCCACCCGTCATCGAAAGCGTCATCCTACCACAATCGTTTATCACCAAACAAAGAAGCCTCGGAGACAAGTATAAGGCACGGGAATTTACCCCATATTGCCGTGGTCTTGTTCTTCAGCACTTGAGCGGTCCGCTATTAGGTGACTTCCTAGACAACGATTCTGTTGGAAAATGTGAAGTCGATCTTCTATACCAAGAAATCGGATCGGCAGTTCAAAGGATGCATGAGCAAGACATCAGTCATGGGAATATCAAGGATAATAACATTCTGTTTCATACCCAGCACTTCAAAAACAGCTCCCATTCTCAATCATCAACCTCGCCGCCTCGCGCTCACTTACAGGTTGGAACGGACACAAGAAGTCTATGTGGAGATACCAAAGATTGGCGCATCTTTGATTTTGGCGAGGCTGTTTTTCGTTCAGATTTTTCATCAGAAGATTGGAAAAAGCAGTGTCAGGTTGATCTAATCGACGTTGACGACATGTTTAGACTCAAAAGAGCCCAGATTGTAAGTAGTTAGTGGTATTTCAGCTTTAATGAGTTCTAACACCATGATATGGGCTATCGACTTGTTGGGCCAATATATCAATCCCAAAGTCAACTCACTACCTCAAGACAAAACTGCAGATGTTGACTCTCTGGACCATTGTTTCCTCAACGATTTCTATGACAACAACCAAGACGACCTGCATTCTCTCCTCCAAGACTCCAAGGGCCTCCCTAGATCCGCCTATCCTCTCGTCTGTCTTCTTATACCACGAATCCCCTCTCCTAGTCTCGATCTCATCGAAACTATCGTTTACATCTTCTGCAAAGCGAACAGGCTCAAAGAAGCCCTCAATTACCTCACCGTCCAAATCAAGGCCTCCGAGCAGCGACAGCAGAACTGCAACTCGTTCTCTAACGAGCCTTCGTCCATGTCCCTCTGTTCTCGAAAACTACACGTTGCGCGAGAATATTACTATCACTCAACTCGCCACATCACAGCTCTCCAAGCCCTACTTCCTATCCTTGAGAACCGTTTCGGCATCATGGATATTCAGACTTTGAAGGTTAAGCGCGAACTATCACTTGTTATGTACGACAGGGGCGACAAGGAGCAAGCTAGGCTTTTGCACAAAGGGGCTGTTATGATATTAGAAGAGAAGAAGGAAGTGAGAAAAGATCAAGGCAAAGAAAAGGACGGAGGTAGCGACAAAGGGAGTTGCTTACAAGTCAAAGATCATGGCATAATGATGAAGGTAAAAGGTACGCTGCGGGAATGGGACAAGAGACTTATCGAGCGGGAGGAGCTAGATAAGAAGAGGCCCGCGCTTTTCGGTAGTAGAGAGTACTATCGGAGTCTTAAGTAAATGAGAAGAGGTGGGGTTCTCTTGCTTTACGAGCCTAAACCAAATAATCATTAATTATTTCATCGTTGACTAGGATAAACCTATTCCTTGCTGTTTAGAATCGTGCTGTTAATATCTTCTTCTACTGACTCTTGCTTCTCTCGCCTCCACTCCACTCTACTCTTACCAGGAACCACAATACATTATATCTTATTAAACATGTCCAAGAAACTCCTGCTACTATCTCCTCCCTATAAGACAGCTGAAGTCCGCCCTTCGTTGCGTACATATCAGATTCGACAGCCGCAAGTTCAGTCATAAATACGCCTGGCTTTCCAGACAACGAATCTAAAGACAAATAAATGAACTGCCAGCGTACCTTATAATATGTTGAGTACTTTTCCCCTCTTAAAAGCTAACCTTAAATCGGCGACAAGATGGCTTTTAATAAACAGCTACTGGCTTTTATTGATATATTTAATCTACCCCCAAGCGCCGCGAGTGAAGTTTCCCTGTTTGGCTATGTACGATAATCTAATAGGCAAATGGGAAGGAAAACTTGTACGCCTGAATGAGTGGGGTGGCTGTTAAGTCAGCTGGCCATCATCTTAGCTCTCCAATTCAAGGCCAGTTTCTTGGCTGGCAAGTTCGCTTGTGGTTCTCGACTAGGTAGGTTGGTGCTGGTTGGTCGGTGCTGTAGTTTCCGGGAGCTGAAACCTTCTCTTCACAACCAGCCCCTAAGTGAGTTTTGGCACAACAACAACAACAACTCCCTTATGTGACGCGAACAACTCCTTATCCCCCATCTCCATTCCCATCTCCAGCTCCAGCTCCAGCACACACAATTAGTCTATTTTCAGACATTGCAATAGCAATGGATGGAATCTCTATCCCCATAGGCCCCAGAATGCAAGGCGTTCATGTTTATGGTGCCCGTGGTCTGTTGCGCCACATCATCATTTTGCAGTCCATGTAATTCGTTCGATCCATCCCTCCATCCCTCTATCCCGCCGTCCCTCCCTCTGCTCTCAGTCTGGCAAGCTGATGTGACACAAAGCCCGCCCCCAACTTCACACACCTTCGGTGCAATCTGCGAAGTTGTCCACACTCTTGAAGTGCCAGGTCCAGAACGATGCTGATTGGAAGTCTATATGCCTCGTATATGTGGCCAGCTTAAAGGAGAGTTACTAGGACGAAGGGTTTCTTGCTGCCAAAAGGAGCCGGCCGTATAGGGAGAATATCAAGTTTCACACCTGCAAGTGCCTTTGACAGCTGATATCAAGATTCAAGACTAGGATCTGATTAAACACCAGACGAAAGCGGACCTTAAACACGACAAGGCTATGAGGCCGACAGGCATGGCATGCCATGCCATGATGTTCCTCCCACACTAGAGCAGCATGAGGTTTCCTCTACATACCTAGTAAGGAACAAACACATCGATCTCTACAGGTGTGCGTGCACATGTCTAAGATTAGCACTAAGCTTGCATTCCACCTCCATACTTATTTCCCGGGGGAACTCCCAATAGCTGCCGGTAGATGGGTGTGGATTTAGCGTGGAGAAGAGACATTGTAACAATCAATGGTCGTGTTAGAACCGGCATATCTTCTCCGCTGATGCCTCCTTTTGCAGACATCAGCACTCAAGGGCTCGGAGTTATCCAGCTTGGCTCGAAAACATCAAATACTGCGAGAATCCCTCTCCAATTTCCAAAGTTGTTTTCTCAAAATCAACCATCATCACTTCTACTTCATGCTCCTCCTCTTCCAAGACATCTTCCACCATCGCCACAGTTACTGCATACCTCTATACTACTGTCTCCATCATCCGAGAACCACAAACCTAAACTATCCTCCTCGGTTCCGCTGTACGTCGATCTTCTAGGAAGAAAGCCGACGGCGGTTTTCTTGTGCTGACCTAGTCTCTTCATTCTAGATTCACTCTTCAGCATGAGTTTTTTGTCGGAAGTCATCTGTACCATTATATCAATAGTAGAAAATGTAATGGAACTGGACTATCCACTGGAGTGGCCGATTCCAGGACTTCGAACTTGCTTGAAGCTATGCTCTCGCACCAGACTCGCTGAGTGGCATCTCATGGTGCAACGAGTCTACGGTAATCGGGCACCACAAGATCGAAGTTTCTGTGAAGTCCAAGGAAGGATCGATGAGTGTCTGAAATTTGTATCCAGGGAGTCACATACGTTAAGGCTATGGACCAAAGGTCGGGGATTTCCGGGTCCTGACGTGGTCAGCTATCGCCACCTCGTTATCCTAGCTCTCAAGGATGCCCTCGAGGCACTTGAGCATTTCTGTGCTTTGAGGGGAAATCCAACGGGAATTGTGTTCGTGTACATGGAGAAATGCTATGAATTTATGACCGTCCTAGGATAGCTCCTATTCCCCTACGGGGATGGCGACAGCTGGTACTCGGGGCATAAGGAATATCTTGACGGCGGCCTCAACGGATTCTGCTTGGATGGTGGCAGGAATGTGAGGCAGGTACCACAAAACCCAACTCTAGCTGCCCAAATCCTAGATGCATCCGAAATGCCTGCGACCTGCCTTCCACGTTGGCCAGAGCCACCCCTGGTTGTCCGGACTCGAGGACCGTATGGTCCAGCGCTCAGCAGAAACGTGTACCAGAGACCAAAGTAGGCTGGTGAGAAAGTCCTTGATTGCAGTCATGGAAGGAACAAGTTTACTGACTCCTTCCAAAGCTCTGATGATCTCCAATTTCCGTAACCTCGAGGAAGAAGTACCTCGATAAAAACAACTATACTCTCGATCTGATCTCCATCATTACCTCAACATACCCCTTTCTACATTTCGAACTGTCAGACTGATCCAGAACGGGGAGCGATCATATGGTAGTCTCCGCGGACCGTCTTCCAAGGAGACACAACAGCATTTGTATGTTCTAGAACTGTCACACGAGGTTCAATATCCATCTAACCATCCACATCTACTACTCCACGTCTGCTAGCCTACATCTACAGCATTCCAACAACGATCTACATTCCGATGGAACTCGGGAGCGACCGATGTGGCTTGGGATTTTCAGGCTCTCGACTGTGACACGACCTCAGGAACTTGCTCTGATTTCCCACTAATCCAGGTCCAACATGATCGACTGATTCTCACTGAAGAATCACTTCTCACAAATCTTTCTTGGAGATGCAGCAATTCCAGCCAGCAGATCGTTCAAGAACACGCCGCCCACACCCAACTTGAGCATGCTGCAATATCCTGCACACTTCTGTATCCTTTACGCTGCAAGCATGCAGTCGTCCAGCAGACAGCCCGTACTTTCAACCCGCAGTGCAAATGCCACTATCACATACACCTTGGTGCGTCGCTGCTTTACTCACTTCACATCTTGTCTCCTTCGCATGGTCAACGCCCTTCACTCACCCACGCCCACGCCCACGCCCACCACCCACCCACCTCGTCAAAAATCTCCCCAAACAACCCACCTCCCTCCCTCCCTCCTCACATATAGACCGCTCCCAGATCCGCCAGCCCACCTACCGGGGATAAGATACCGACATCTCAGGGACATCTCGCATGCATGCACATACTGTAGATCCTCATCTGTCAAAGCCGAAGTGCCATTACGGAGGTGGCTGGCTGTCGGTTTGACGTTTCGAGCTTCGTCCGGCCGAGGCGGTAACTGCGTTCCGGGCAACATTGTTGGTTCCCAACACGCTGGAAGGCACTTGTGGCGGGGAACCCGCATATATCTGCGGGCTGGTGACAGGAACCTGGCTAGCTGGAGCGGTCGGTAGGGTGTGATTGAGAAGATGCTGTCGTGTCGTGGGGGGTGTGCCCGCCTGTCACTCTGAATGAACAATGCGAAGTCTGGTATGGTATGGCAATACGCTACCAACAAATACCAAGAAATACCATTTCATGGTTGGTGAAACCCTACCGCGCCACATGGTGTAGGAAGAGGGTGTAATAGCAGGAGTTAATGGCTTGTAAATGTATCAGGACTTTTCCCTTTTTTTCTTCTCTCTCTTGGAGCCAGACCGCTCTCTTCCACATATCCTAGGTAGATTGGATAGAAAAATCGAAGCAGCGATGCGAGTTATCACATTCGCTACCGAGTGATTGCTTTTGTTGACGGTACATTTCGCTAGGCTTTTCACTTCCCTGTCTTGTTTTGAAGGATTCTCCCATCCTCACATCCGCCCCCTCACCCACCTATATCACTTTAACACTTCTCCACTGTACGCTCCAGACGGCTCATATTGACAGATAGACCTGACGGGCCCCCAGTCCAAACAATCAAGACAATCTAGACCAGTCTTGCAAGCCATCGATGGAAGCGCACATGCATTCCAAATTCTTTCGCCACTTTTGCCCCTCCTTCCTTGCCCGATTTTCAATATCAGATATCTTTCCGTCTTCACTTGCCCCATCCTTCAAATCCCTGTCTTGATACGTACCAACCACTTGGTACAAACTCCGCTTGGGTCCGACCAAGTGCAATCCAAGCAATGCCAATCAAACTTGTCCACACTACTCCAATCCTATGGTAAATTTACGTGCTTGTTACTCGAGACTTCACTGAGGGGTAAATTATCACTCGTACGATGCCGAGCAATATCCATATTGGCAATCCCATGCCATCAAGCCGGAAATCGCACTGACCTCGTTCGGACAGCTGTAGTTCAGCTATCAGCTAGCTACCTACCCACCACCTATCTGGAACATAGGTAGCGTTGCTGTTCACTACCAGCCAACCATCCATCAGCCCTAAGCTTTCGATACACGCAGAGGGTCCAGGCTTCGCTTACAAGCGCAATTGAATGATAGTGTGACAGGCGAGCAGAGATGCAGAGAGATGGACGGACGGACGAACGAAGGTCAATGAGCAGTTCAGCGCAATTATGACTTAGTTTATTGATCCGATTCAAGACGAGTTCAGTTGGATGGTCGAGAGACACGGCAAAATTGACCCAATTAAGCCACATTCGTACGTCATATGGATGGAAGCTTTGAAGTGAATTGCTGAGATCTAATGATGGTTGCAGTTACCGTATCCAAACAAAGGAAAGACAAGTGACGATGCAGCAATAACCCAAGGTCTCGACCCGCAAGAATCCTTCCTTCTCCCTCCTCCTCCCAAAGTCATACCGGTCACGACAGTCCCCTGAGTCATTCTACCATGGTGCTTGGAGACTACGATTTCTGCATCTAAGAAGTGTCAGCTTGATGACAGGGACGTTATGGACCGAGGAGGAAATAACTTACGGGACGAACAGTGACGGTGCTGGTCAGACTCGTAGTGGATGTCAACGTTGTTATTCTACTTGAACGTCAGCCTTTCACTGATACTCCAATTGGCGAGTAACTCACGGCTCCTCAGCAACCCCAACCAAGCTCAATGTCTTCGTGATTGTCGAGGTATCACCGTTGTCGTCACCGTGCGAGTTGAGGTCGTCGTCGATGTTCGAGTGGTGCTAGCTGGATCCACGATCGAGACTGTACCAGCTTCGACCACACTCCCACTGGTGATGGGGATGACACTGGAAGTCGTGGAATTCGGAGACATGGTGGAATACTCGACGAGGGTTGACAGCGTAAAATGTCCCGCTGGTGCAACAAGGCTTTGGGTTGGACCGAGCAGCAGGACCATATCCTGGACTTGTTAGCTCCTCTGTAGGAGTAGGCTGGAGCGGGGAGACTTACAGATGAGAATGATGTTGACAGGGACAGAGTGCTGGTTACAGTTATAGGCACATATTCGGCATGCACAACCCAGATCTCTTCTATCGAGACGCAGGTCTGGCTACCTGTGATATCACTAATGCATACCAGCACGGTGATTCCACCAAGAGTATTTGCTGCTAGTGATTGCCATGGCGCTGCATACAGCGAGATTGTGCTCTGGACGTATGTGATGGGAGTAGGTGACTGGGCATCTCAAGCTTGAAGATCTGTTGCTGCTGCAGACAAAGTCGTCGTAGTTAGAGAATAGGTAGTACGAGAGGAGAAAGTTACGTTGTGAACACAATCACTGATAGTGGTCTTCGTGAAAGCGTAAGTTAAAACAGTCGAGCAGAACTCAGCTGTGATGGTTTCGAATGCCGTAGAGCAACTCGTCGTATTCTTCCCTGGCATGTCGCACACCTCGTAAATGGGCACAATGGATGTGACCATCATACCCTGAGAAGTCGGAGTCGGTGCTATGATACTGGCGGACGGTACAGAGAAGGCATATGGTGTTGTTGTAGTATTCTTAGACTCCGTTGAGCCTGAACCTGCATCTGGAGCAGTTCCCACGCCTTTATGCGAAGTCAAAGATTCGGATCGGAGAATACGATGCCATGGGACTCGCGGTAACCAAGATGGTTGTGCGAGTAGAACGCACAGCGTGTAAATGAGAGTACAGAAGAAGAGGGGAGACATTTTTGATGTTGAGGATAGGGCTGGCCTGTTGCTACTAGAATGTACGGGTACGGGATGACATGAAATGATAAGAAGGCTGGTAAAAGGAATAGATAGACTCGAAGAACAGACTTGGAGAATTGTAGACTTCTACATTTCACAATAACGCGCGCCATACCAGCCATTCCCACTTCGATCAGAGCCAAAGGGGGAGGAATGTAGATGAAATTTGGGGATGTGGACTTCCAATCACAGGGCCGCCTGGCTTTAGGAGCTGGCCTCCGAGGTCTCAAACCCGAGACATAGCATCGTGATCAGTTGTATTGTGCGAATGGGTTTCGCGATGTAGTTGCTGGTGAAGACAGGGAAGTGAATGAAGTTTCCACGAGAAGGAATCGCCTGGACGACATCACCACCCTCGGCCACCGTACAGAACACCCCTCATCACGTATTGCAGGCGTCCAAGATATCGCAACTTCAACCAAACCACCAGCATCAAAACTGCCTCCTCAAGACTCAAGCCCCTTTGAAACATCCCCAGTAATGC